>OY735254.1:7668523-7747795 GCA_963457715.1 Argyresthia albistria | reverse complement strand
CTATGGGGTGTCTAAGAACTGCCATATTGTCTAGTTGTTATTGTTTCACGAATAATTGAAATAACAAAATAAACTATATCAATGTATGCGACATGGAGTGTGATTCAATTAAAAGTCGAGCTGAGAAAAAGAAAAGCGTCCATCGTTGGTAAAAAAGCAGTTTTAATTGAAAGGTAAGTTATAAACCGGCATTGTTATGATATAAAGGTTATGTTGCGGTTTTATTGTAAAATCCATTTTCTTGTTGTAGACTAAGGGCGTACGACAAGAATAACCTTCTCGGAGTTGAAGATGAACTCGAGGATGAGATCCCGGTCATTTTCAGGCTTCTCCGAAGCTGTCTATCCGATCGCTGTTGTTGTTGTGTTGTCTGTGTGATTGTTTTGACCTTAGAATGTGAAAATAAAGACGGTACAGCAGTTTTCTTCAACACTTTGATTAGAGATTTATCACCTGTATACGAATTTGGTCCAAAATAATCGTCAGGTAGGAAATGGGTAGCACATAACCTTGACGAAGTACTTGCATGCCAATTTTTTATACGAAGAGCTTTCTCCCACAATTTTCTTCTTTTAGCGTCTTTAGGGAATATATGAATCCCCACATTTTTGCAATCAACAGCTGCACAACGAGGCATTGAAAGAATTTATTCATAAAATAATTAGTTTGTTTACATGTTTACTAAGAGGAACTGTCAAATTTATAGACGGTCCACAGTGGCGACCTCTGAAGTGAGCAGTAGGCAGTTTATAAGCCCATTTGTTAAAACAAATCCCCAACTGTTTCAAAATTTAACCAGCCGCCGCAACAAAAAAAAAATACATGCTCCTACCCACCAAACAGCACTGTTCAACAAAAGTGTTTTCGGTATGACATCTAAAATATATAACAGGATACCGGTTACCTATTATGAATATAGTATAACACGAATTTGTTCAAATTAAAATTGAAGGACTACCTAGCTGCTGAGGCGTATTATTCCATAGATGAATATTTAACATGATAATGCGTAATGTGTTGACATGATATAATTAATCTAATATTTTTTCTGAAATTTCATATTTCATATTTGTTTATTGCACTCACAGACAGACAGACAGACAGACGGACGGACAACAAAGTGATCCTATAAGGGTTCCTTTTTTCATTTTAAGGGTCGGAACCCTTGGAGCTGTGAAAAAATTAAACTTCTAGGTCCACGCAATCAAAAGATACTGCGATATTATGTCATAATTTTACTGATTTTGTATGAACTCGCGTGGAACTCGCAAGGGAATCAAAAGCTATAGGGTACTTCCGGCTGGCCTAGGGTCATGAAATTTGGAATTAAGGAAGGTCTTATAGCACAAGTAAAGGAAAAAAATCTGAAAACTGCAAATAAATGTCTTTCTAAAAAAAAACAATTTGGTTTACATGGATGACATAACACTTTAGTTTTTATGTGGAAACCTAATTGAAATGAACATGTATTATATTATGGTTTATAATTAAATTTAAAAAAAAATTACACGTGTTACGCTCTCCAAGTGTGATCGGAACCCTTGGTGCGCGAGTCCTACTCGCACTTGGCCGGTTATTTCTAAATATGTAGGTACCTAATCCTAATTGTGTATAACGGGAAGAAACTGTCTCCCAAGACACAGTTTTGGGAGAAAGGGAAACCAGAAGGTCAGGACTTGTTTTTGGAAATAAACGTATTTTTACTTTTTACTTATAAACTGTTTATGTGATCTTTTTGCTTTTATTTTTTATTATCTAATAGGTACTTTAAGACCACCTCTTTTTGGCATAAACTTTGTCTGTATCGTGCATGGCCGTATGGAAACCCAGTTGCGTGAAAATTTATTCCAAATTCAGACACGTCAAATGCCAAGATTTCAAACAAAAGACAGCAGTGCCATCCATCACCGGTTTCGACCAAGTCCACATGAAGTTATTTGTTTTCCTAGTGATAATTGATCATAGTGATAATTGAAATTCGGCGCCAAAATGAGTGACCAACTGAAGACCGTTTCGGCGATGAACAAGTTGTATATTGGGAACCTGCCCAACGAGGCTGATGAGGCAGCCGTGAGGCAGTTGTTTGCCGAGCATAGCCTATCTGTAGCTGACATTTCAGTCAAGAGAGGTGGTTATGCATTTGTAGATTTCGCCGACCAATCGGCAGCTGACCGCGCCATCGATAAACTGCATGGTAAGCCGTAAACCTGACTTTTTCAATGTTTTAAAGTTTAGTTTCATAACTTGGTTCGTTAGTTTATCTACCTACCTTTTACTATAGTCAAATTTCTAATTCACTGCCAAAATCGTAAATACATGGGTTGCGATCGTAAATACGGTGTAGAAAGAGAAACGATTCGCTCTCAATCGCCCCGTTTTTGGCTGTCAAACGAACAATTTCGACTGTCAAATGTACTAGGTTTGACAGTCGAATTCGTTCGTTTGACAGTCAAAGACGGGACGATTGAGAGTGAATCGTTTCTCTTTCTGGACCCGCAGATGAATAAAGGTCACTGTCCTACTGACTGTCGATAGGATTTCTGGCCATTATGTAAAAGGTTAGGTAGGTACCTAAACTACCTATATTAAATGTTATTCACAAATCTAGAATAATAACAGTAAGTGATTCGTAGTTAGTAGTTATGTAAATATCCAGTATTATTTGCCACAAGAGACAACCCTTAGTTTCACGGGCCGCTTCAGACGAGGATAGAGTTACACGACAGAAAGAGAGGCAACTTTTAGGCAAGTAATCGAAGTGCGGGCGCCGCGCTACACAGCATGAATTGTACTTTGTTGCGTTGTAGCAAGGGTCGCTTTTTAGTTGAACGATTATGTACAGTGTCCAATCTGTTCCTAACTCTTTATTAATCTGTGGTAGGGGTATTATGTACAGTGTCCAATCTGTTCCTAACTCTTTATTAATCTGTGGTAGGGGTAGGTCTCCTGAAAAGAGTCATATAAATTCTAGGGCGGTGGAGGCGTATAAAAGATCGCTTTTTCCAGTTATTCGCTTGTAAGTCGAAAACCATTGGTAATATCAACACACATGCTTCTACATTAATTAACCACATTAAATTTTGAACAGATAATATCACAAAATTTTTCATTGTAGGATCAATACTGAGAATAATGGGTACAAAGCTATCAAGATAGATTTTCAGTTTAGGATAGTAAATGTTCCATCCTTTGTATTTACCAGACCACATCTGCATAGTAACTTAAGCATTGCCACAGAAGAGATAATAGTACGCATTGCGATACTACATCCCTACTGCATGTTCCTAAGCATCGTCTAGGTCCAAAAAGTCTTGGGCCATATCAGTTCAGGGCTTTGAATCCCAATTTTATGTACTACTTAGGACATAGATACTAACTATATCCAGGTCCCGCAAGGCCACTCCATCTTTGTTAGTAGTCCCTTGTACATAATCTAGATCACCGTCCAGGTCCCAAAGTTATTTATGGGCTAAAGACTTTTTGGACCTGGACGATGTTTAGGAACATGCAGTAGGGATGTAGTATCGCAATGCTTAAGTTACTATGTAGATGTGGTCTGGTAAATACTACAAATGATGGCACATCTATTCTATACTGAAAATATATCTTGAATCTTGATAGCTTTGTTAAAAAAATATGTAGTTATTTAATGTAGAAGCATGTGTGTTGATATTTTCAATGGTTTTCGACGACTTACGAGCGAATAACTGGAAAAAGGGACCTTTCATACGCCCCCACCGCCCTAGCGGCACAGGTTAATGAGAGGAACTTATGACTCTTTTCAGGAGGCCTGCCACTACACAATCCTAAAGTTTTTTGTAACTCCCTAATTAGTTCCGCTGATTGCGCTTTTTTGGCTTAGTTTTACTGGATTTAGGGCCGCTTGCTAGAAAATCCGCTTAATTGTGATATCCTGTTTTACTAATTTCAATTAACTCCCTTATCTTGCCTTTCTCTTGCACCACTTCTTTTTAATTCTAATTAGCCAGAAGAATGAATGATTCGAGCTAAATCACTATGATCAATTACCGATTTCGCTCGCTGATTGTTATTGCCTGCAAAAAATAATTTTCATTATAATTAAATATTAAAAAAGGTTGCTTATTTCTGGCATGTCGAATTGACAATGACACTGTTACTTTGGCATTGACGTATTTATGGTAATCTTTTTGGCAGTGAATTAGAAATACAGGTATAGCTACCTAAAATGATAGTTGCGCGACTCTATTTTGGTCGGTTACTATACTTATTCTTTATTCTGTGCTGTTTCTGTTACCTAGGTTCGAACAAATCGATCAGAAGTAGAGATATGTCGTAGAGAAATGATAGATCAGCGATTTACACTTGAATTAGGTACTATTTGAAAAATATTAATGTAAACATTGGTTTGGGGTTGCTAGCAAACGACATGCGACAGATACATTTGCGGAAAATACAGTTGGTTTTCTCGAATCTTACCAAATCGGAGCAGAATTTTAATTGACTTAACATTTACTTCTTTTACAGGTTACTCATATTGCGGACTTCCCCTCATCGTGGAGCCGTCTGTAGCTAACAAGAAAATGTAAGTTTACTGGAACTTAATGTATCCCTTAATTCAACCCCCCATTGATAGCTCGCTAGGATAGGAAGGCATCACCGACACCAACTGTCAAGGTTCAAATGTTCAAAAGATCAAATCCTGATGAGACGATTTCTCCCGCAGAATGGTAATGCGCATAATTTCAAGGCGTATGACAGTGTCATGAACTCATGAGCCCGGCCGTCCGTCAGGCGCATCACCATCGGGACTCGGACTTTAGATTAGACAAACATTCGTTACGCGATCTTCACGTACAGTCAGCATCAGTCATCACATCTGGGCGGGCATGCGAGAGACAGCAATACTCAAATATCTACAATTTCACACGATTGTTTTGGATGTGTAGATCTCGAATTGTGAGAAGCTTAGATATACTTAATATAGGTATCTGATGATGGAACAGGGCTAAGACTCGCGTAATATTTAGTTAATAATCCCGATGCTGGCACTATGAAAACGATCGAACGTCATGTATAGTTATCGCGACCTAGGTTCCCGCAACTCTATGACTGTAACTTGCGCCTATTTTGCGTGATTTGGGTTGGGGGCACTACTCCTGCCAACCCAGCTCACACCATTCCATTGCCATTTACGGGCGGCGGGGGACGAGGTAAGAGAGCTGTGATTGGTCAGCCGCTGCGAAACTGTCTGGCGGCCCGTCATCGTGCATAGGTTGCGTATGCGAACGTTTGTTGAATACAACAAACGTTTGGCGAGCCACATTCCCCCGCAGGCGCAGTCAATTGGATATATAGTCTCTGGTTTTCAGCTTCTGCTGAGTTGTTAAGTCTAGTTGACGCCTTTAGAACACTATCATTTGTTTGGTGTTATTACATAAAATATTGTAAATTTCAGTTCGAATGTGCTGAGCCTACAGAGTGCCAGCACCACTCAGCTCAAGGAGTCGTCGAGCGAGTCCTCACCAGATCCCCGGCAAGGCGGCTGGAGGTGAGTACAAGTTTACGGTAACTTTAGTCTAGGTGGAGGACTTCCTCACAGTAGCTACGAACGCGCCTGCGGCATCGACGTAACTTGCAACAGATGGTATGAGCTGACCCCGCTGAATGGTAGTGCGCGTAACGTCACGCACGGCGTTTGACATGCGCATTATGTATTCAGAAATAAAGGCTTGTTTTATCAAATATCCATAAATGTATGGAGTTGTCAGGCGCATTGCCATTTTTCGGGACTTATATCTACTGCTACTGCTTCTCTTATGTACCCCTTAGTGCAGAGCGAGTCTGATAACTTGTCTCTGTGCGCGAAACAGATTGACTAACATGACAGTTGGTGGGTTGCCAATTCATTCGTTACGATTATTCGAATTATAATACGAGTTGTTTAAAATAGTTGCTAAAGTTGTTTAAATATCAGTATAAATTTTGGTTTGCATTCATAGACCTTAGTAAAAAAGTGGAAGTAGTAAAATGGGTGTCTTAACCTCAAAGCATCTGTTTTTGGGTACCTAAGTATCTACCAGGTAGATTGCCCACCTAAATTATTGCCATTGATTCCGTGCCACCTACATACTCGTATTTCTCTAATTGAATCTATATGTTTTGGATTTTACTGAATCGGTTTTTATAACACTAGGAGTATAGGGCGGGTAACATTAAAAGTAAGAAAGGGCGAATCCAACTGTCATTTAGTATAGCTGTTTCGCGCACAGAGTTTAGGAAGAATCTCATAAGATACTTTCACACCGGATCCTTCCGACGGAGGTAAGTTCTAACTTCTTTTAACTGATGCTGAGTTTGCTGAAGTTTCTTCTTTTACGGCTATGATAAATCGATACCAACCACTTGTAGACAAGATAGCTATGGTTAATAGGGTTTCATTTTGAATTTTAATGGTTTGGCAGAATGGGTACCAGAAAGCGCTTTAGGAGAGCGATAGGGTTGCAGATATGGTTTTCCGACCTCTGTTCATCAGCGTAGTGCGTATCAAAATACTTCGTTGAAACTACTTGAAACCGAACAAGAAAAAAGTCAGACTTTGCCTTTTTTCGATTTTTTCAATGTTGCATCTCGAAATTTTGTCCACAAACCGACTCGAATTCAGCACCCAGAGAATACATAAACAGGAAATAAATGGGGGATGCGTATTTTAGAAGTAAAGTAAAGTAAATGTAGCCCATTAATGTCCCCACCGAGGGGCACAGGTCTTTACTCGGATCCGAGTAAGATTGAGCCATACTCCACCACGCTGGCTCAGTGCGGGTTGGTGGAGGGGTTTTTACGACTACTACATAGATGTTTCACAAAATAAGCGACCATTTCGAAAATATCACTCTTTGAAAAAAAAATAAGTACTTTCGAAGAACTGTAACTTAAGGAAATAGCTGTTTATAGCTCGCCATGGTTTCAAATTGTAGCAAAATTCTACTTTAAATGATGAATTTGGGGGCTATTTGGAAGGAAAATGCACTATAATAAAAAGGCAACTAAAGCTTGCCGCAACAACAAGAAATACTGAAAAACGAGAGATTTAAAGGGGTCCCCATGCAAGAGACGCCTTTATGGGCTGGGCTTTCACCTGGTGCCCTCTTGACGTTGAGTTTTGGGACATCCTGTATGTATGGCAAAAGTTGCATTGGCATGT
The DNA here is from genome assembly GCA_963457715.1 of Argyresthia albistria. Classification (NCBI taxonomy): domain Eukaryota; kingdom Metazoa; phylum Arthropoda; class Insecta; order Lepidoptera; family Argyresthiidae; genus Argyresthia; species Argyresthia albistria. The sequence goes on along the minus strand of OY735254.1, from coordinate 7,740,612 downwards.
GATATGCTCTATAGTAAGCATATGTGAAAGTGCACATCTTTATAAAGTGCACATAACGAACACCTATATTATGCAGGGCGGGCGGATGCTCAGTCTGAGACATATCCCGCGGAATCAGCGGACTTGAGCAACATAAGGGTGCCCTCAGCGCTTAAGTTTACATTTCACCATGTTAAAACCGATTCTTTGTATGCGGTATCTTCGTAAATATTACGTAAAGTCTACTTAGATTACCTGCAAAATACAATACAATGGAATAATTCATAATTCTTTATAGCACAGAAACCAATGTGATTACCTGCAAAATACAATACAATGGAATAATTCATAATTCTTTATAGCACAGAAACCAATGTGATACATAGTCTTATAAAACAAAGGCAATTAGACAAATGCGGGCTTATATCTAAAAAGAGATTTCTTCCAGCAAACCTAGGCAGGATAGAACAGATTGTGCTGAGAGAATAGTCCAAGTGCACAATAAATAAAATGAAGCTAGATGAAACTACATATATCTACTATAGTAACAACAAGACATAAATGTACTTATATCGCATTGGATTGAAAAAATACGACCAAACTATTATTAACTTTAGCATATTATCGGAAATAAGTTCAAACTAACTTGAGTCCTTTATGTAGAGCTTTGTATGGAAGTAGAAAGGAAGTGGGAATTAGTCTGTGGAAAGGGGGGTTGGGTGGGTGGGTATTGGCGCCTGCATACCTGGCCCGCCCTGCCGCCGCCGCCGCTGCTGCCGCCGCCCCCCGCCCTATTGACGCAACAGGCTCAGTCAGATAGGCCGGAAGAGCGAGCACGTGAGCTCCGTGTGGCTGTGGCCTATGCCGGCACTTGTTGCTTGTTGCATGCCAACTTAACTGTTCCGGCAGATTACGGCAAAGCCCTCACGCTTTCTCCAGCCAGATTGCAATTTCTTGTAAATTGTGTACTTTTTGCCCGACCGACCGGGTTTTAATGCAATTTCCTGGGTGTAACCCACAGGAATGGGTTAGTCCGTAAAAACCCATTTCTATTGTTCTCCAAACTGCAAATTTTCATACATTGTATCCTAAGGGTGTGTACCTATAGCTCAGTCTAATTTAACATTAAAATTGCAGGTAGGTAAAAAAAACTATTGGTTTAAATATAGAGGTAGGCGCCTACATTGATATGCTCCGTTAGGGAAATTTGTTGTCATCACCTTATTGTCCAACTCACAATTCTTGCAGCTTTAGTTTTCGCTGGATTTCTTCAATACGTGACCAAGAAGGTTTTAGAATGATTTTAATTCTTTACTAATGGTCTACCTATATACTTAGTTTCAATGAGGCAGAATATAGAATAAAAATTATAGTTTAAATAAACTAAAAAACACGCTTTAAATGAACTAAAAAGTAAAAAAATATTCTATACTTAATTAATTAACGAGAAAATTAATATCATTCAAAGTAGGGTAAATAGATTTATGATCAGATACTCTTTCTCATAATTTGATGATATTTGCTTGTGTTATAAAGTGATGAATCAGCGTTGATATCTCGGTATGTATCTGATTGCGACTATATACACATCAGGATGGTCTTCTGAATCTGAAACGTACTCATACCCTCCAAAGTTTTTGTTTCGGTCGTACGCCTCCAATCTTGAACAGAAACCTAATTATTGTAATTTAATTTCATAAATTTGAGAAAAATACGAAACATAACCCCGAATTCTTTGTATGTTTACCTTTCTATCAGATAAACTTTTTCCAGCTAGGAGGAGAACTGACGCATTTCTCCCTGGATGCTCATTTTGAAGTTCCCGCACAGTCATCAGCGAATACGTTTTGTGGTTTTATATCGCAATTGTAAGCACAAAATCGAAACCCGACACTTGACACAAACGTAAACAAGGTATATACATATATGTATCAGCACAAATCAGATGATGTTTTCATTGTTATGACGTCATGCAGCGTCATGCGCTATGATTCCTGTTTCGACCAAATGGCCGAATGCAGTATTTAAATTTTTCGTTTTATTGAAAATCATATTAATCTCAATGTTTTTAATCAAATTAAATTAGTGTTTTAAATCCTATTTGATATGTTCCCTTAGGATCATTAAATCTTTGATTATTTATTTGATACAGTCATCAGGCTTATAAGAGTTAGACGCTAACCTTGTGCTCTCCTATCCTACTGCCACCCAAATGACCCAAGGCATAATCAATCAACCTTCACCTCCATGGAACACTCGAACCACATTTCTTTAGCTATAGCAACTCTTTTTGACAGGGTTACCTTGTTAGCTACTTGGGAATCGACAGTAATTATTTATTTACTTGTCCCTTGCACAGTGTTTTCTTTCACACTATCTAATTCCTACAGGTTATAACAGAAAGGTGTAGTCATATTTTAGGGGGTTGTTAGGGACATCATTCTGATCAGCTTTCACTATGAAACCGATTTGATCAGAGCAACTTTAATTTTCACTTCCTTAAACAAATCAGCTGATCGCTCGGACCAAAACGTATCGAGCAAGCTGTCGGATTTGAGGTTGACAGTTTAGTGCCTATAAACCCTATCCAATATAAATATGACAGACAACTTGACAGCTAACCTAAAACTTCATAAAATCCAATTAATAATATCTTTAAGTGCTGATAGTGATAGCAGTGATGGCGATGACTAAGTTAGTTTATCTAAAACAACTCCAGAATTATGTTAGAATGCATTTTAAACATGAATATTTCTTACGTGAAGAATACCGATTTCTAAACATGATTTCTTCGTATCCCGTGCGAGGTTCGCGTCTCCCAATAATTCACAACAGAGGATTACTTTCTATTAAGATTTTGTTTGATTTTATGTGGCAATTAATATGAAACTAGATATCCCAACAAAACATGCATATGCATATACAAAAACGCCAGTCTCGCAGCCTGCGCAGTTTATTCTACCGTAAAAAGTTGTGAGATCTAATTTTAAACCAAGTCGGTTAATTTAACCAGTATCTGTGTATGGTAGAATCTTTCCAACAACTTTATTATCGTATACTGTTAAGTACCTACCTAATTAGTTAACTAATAACATTTATAGTGATCGGATCAATATAAGACATCTTTATTTCTTCAATAATAATTAGAATGACTTGGCAATCGCACGTAGAAAAGTTGTCGACTATAGGACCGTGTGTGCAACGTAATGTACCTATTGCTCTCGCTCCGAAATAATTCGTTGTTTTCTTATTAGTTAAGTTTATCTTTATTTAGAGATATGTTGTGTTGAGTAATAATATTCATTTGTGCTCTGGGTGCTATAGAGTGGTCAGTTGAGCGCGATTGCCAAGTTATTCTAATTATTATTGAAGAAATAAAGATGTCTTATATTGATCCGATCACTATAAATGTTATTAGTTAACTAATTAGGTAGGTACTTAACAGTATACGATAATAAAGTTGTTGGAAAGATTCTACCATACACAGATACTGGTTAAATTAACCGACTTGGTTTAAAATTAGATCTCACAACTTTTTACGGTAGAATAAACTGCGCAGGCTGCGAGACTGGCGTTTTTGTATATGCATATGCATGTTTTGTTGGGATCTCATTTCTTTTTGTAAGTAACTTTCCTTTTTTTCTTTTCGGGTACTATTTCTTATGCGTTAGCTACCGACTTTCTCAAAGCCCACTCCCTATCTCTATGGGCTCTTCTCTGTGGCTTTGATGTTACGATTTGTGACAAGTCTGGGCGGTGAATTATATAAATATAAATCATACCTCAAACCAAACCATACCGCGATTCAGGAAATGCACACCTACACTCAGAGAAAAATCGGCTGACAAAGCGACAATAAATGCTTTGTTAGGTAAGTGCATCGTCGCTGCAGCTATAGGCCCATAGTGCCTGTGACATCTTTTTTATTGTTGAAATTGTTTTTTTTATTTCAGCTAAAGACACGTAGATACGGTAACTATGTTAAAAATATTTAAACGGGATAACTACGGCACGTTGCCAACTTATCACCTATTATGAAGTGATGTTGTAGCAAAGTTTAATCTATCAAAATAGGCGTTGTTACTATGGCTAGTTGTGTTATTGATACGGCTAAGTGTGTTTTTGATGCGGCAGTAGCTCAAAGTACTTGTTCGTCGCAAGCGCAAACCTTTTCTCTGACTCTGCCAGTTTCAACGTGAATTTCGTGCAAAGAACACCTGTGTTTGTGCTCGTGCCGTCGTCGTGCGTGAAGAAATATGGATTTGCAGAAAATTTAAGCACCAAGCAGTCATCAGCTAATTTGTATGGAGAAGTGGAAAATAAAGATGCTCCGATCAAATCGGTTTCACAGTAAAAGTTGTCAGGATAATGTCTCCTACTCCCCAAAAAGTGTTTTCACTTGATACACCAAACACTCGGTATTAAATATTTTGTTCTTTGTTGTAATCCTAGTGTGACTCGAGTAGAGATTAATATACCATACTTTTGATAGAAATGTCTTCGTTTTTTCTTTTAGGATTCTCAAATACCGCTATCCTCTTTATCGTATCTTGTGCTACCCGAGTAATGTAACATTGTAGGTTTTGATCCCTTCACTTTGTAAATGGTACACTGAAAAAATTATATATTCCCCGAAGCTTCTGTGCCTTTATTATTAGAGGTATGCGTACTTTGACCGGAGTTCTCTATGTATGCACCATACGCATGTATGGTGTTTGGTGTACAAAATAAGCATATTTCAGGGTACGCATGCTCCTGGAATAATAGGCAGTAGCTTCGTGGAGTATATAATTTTTGTTCATGGTGTACCATTAACAAAGTGCAGGTATCCAGATCAACAATGTTACTTTGCTAGAGTAGCAAAATACTTTGTCATCGGAACAAAGCAGATTTGATACTGTAGCTAAGGGAAATTAGACGTAGGGACAATATACTTTGATATGATAGTTAAAGGAATTTGTCATGGGAACAAAAGGACATGAAATCCTATTGTGACATGAACAATTTTAGCATTGTAATTTCAACAGTTGTTTTATTGCTGTTACATCAATGTTGGTAAATTTGTTGCATTAGCAATTGAAGAGTAACTATAAAAACGTTGTCTTCATTACTATGCACCTTTGACGACTGTCCAGCATCAAAGCTTTTTTGTAGCAATGGCAATATTTTTTTGAGAGTGTAGCGACATCTAATGGGGAATAGCGATATTAGACAATATTGTAACCGCTTTATTAGGGTTCCGTACCCGAAGGGTGCCAAACGGGACCCTATTACTGAGACTTCGCTGTCCGTCTGTCCGTCCGTCCGTCTGTCACCAGGCTGTATCTCATGAACCGTGGTAGCTAGACAGTTGAAATTTTCACAGATGATGTATTTCTGTTGCCGCTATAACAACAAATACTAAAAATCAAAAGAAATTTAATATTAAGGGGGGCTCCCATACAACAAACGTGATTTTTTTGCTCATTTTTGCTCGATATTGATAATGGTAGCAGGTAGACGCTTAAAGTGTTCACAATATATTGAGTATATTATTTATTTAAAAAATAAATAATTAAATTAAAATTAAATTAATATTTAGGGGGGCTCCCATACATTTTTTTTGCGGTTTTTTATAGATAATGGCACGGAACCCTTCGTGCGCGAGTCCGACTCGCACTTGGCCGGTTATTTAAATCATAGCTGGAACCAAACCATACCGCGATTCAAGATACACATAGCGACTAGCGACATCTAATGGGGAATAGCGATGAATCGAAGTAGTCGTGTACTGAGCTTATTGATAATTAATATATTATGAAATTGGGGCTAAAATTGCGCAATGTTTGAGTTTTCCTTGGCTTTGCAGGCTAAACTCTAACCATGCTCAAAATTTTAAGCTTGTGGGTTCGCTAGAAGTAACCTTTTGAGTTTTCATGATCGTGAATCAGTGAGTCAGTGAGTGTCAAAATTGAGGAACTTTGAATTGCTGTACCTTCAACTCTACTGGTTCAAATTTATTGAAATTTTGAGAATATGTCTTATGACATGGTGCCTTTTAGCCGCCGGGAATTCAGGTTTCTATCTTTATCCACAACGGAGTAACAGGTAGGTCAAATATGCTCTGAATGGCTTCCTGTAAAGGATGTTACTGCTGCGCCCGTATGTTTTGCTTTTTGCTCGTCTTGGCTTGGGGGCGCTGCCGCGCCTTCACAGATGATGTATTTCTGTTGCCGCTATAACAACAAATACTAAAAATCAAAAGAAATTTAATATTAAGGGGGGCTCCCATACAACAAACGTGATTTTTTTGCTCATTTTTGCTCGATATTGATAATGGTAGCAGGTAGACGCTTAAAGTGTTCACAATATATTGAGTATATTATTTATTTAAAAAATAAATAATTAAATTAAAATTAAATTAATATTTAGGGGGGCTCCCATACATTTTTTTTGCGGTTTTTTATAGATAATGGCACGGAACCCTTCGTGCGCGAGTCCGACTCGCACTTGGCCGGTTATTTAAATCATAGCTGGAACCAAACCATACCGCGATTCAAGATACACATAGCGACTAGCGACATCTAATGGGGAATAGCGATGAATCGAAGTAGTCGTGTACTGAGCTTATTGATAATTAATATATTATGAAATTGGGGCTAAAATTGCGCAATGTTTGAGTTTTCCTTGGCTTTGCAGGCTAAACTCTAACCATGCTCAAAATTTTAAGCTTGTGGGTTCGCTAGAAGTAACCTTTTGAGTTTTCATGATCGTGAATCAGTGAGTCAGTGAGTGTCAAAATTGAGGAACTTTGAATTGCTGTACCTTCAACTCTACTGGTTCAAATTTATTGAAATTTTGAGAATATGTCTTATGACATGGTGCCTTTTAGCCGCCGGGAATTCAGGTTTCTATCTTTATCCACAACGGAGTAACAGGTAGGTCAAATATGCTCTGAATGGCTTCCTGTAAAGGATGTTACTGCTGCGCCCGTATGTTTTGCTTTTTGCTCGTCTTGGCTTGGGGGCGCTGCCGCGCCCCCAGATATGACACAAGATATAACAATGTTTTACGAAAGGAAATTCAGTGATTTGTTTACATCTAGTTTGTGACATATCATGACATGTGACATATTCAAATAAACAATAGGTACCTTTTTAGTATGCAGTGCACTCAAAAGACTTTGTCAGGTAGATGCAGAATTATGCAACATTTGGAATGTGATTTTACGAAGTATAAGGTGAACTCATTATATCGGTAGATTTCAGCAAAGAAATAGTGTGAGAAAGAGTTGTTTTAGTTTTTGCCGTATTAAGTCTAGGCCAGGCAGATTTAACCAAAAGAGGACAATCAGCTGAATAATTAAGTAGTTAAAGGTTCAGGATTATTTATTTTATTTATTTATTAATGTAAATCTGCAGCATATTGCTTGCAAGTCGGACAGTCGGCCTGTTGTTGAATGATTTGGTCGACTCTCGGTCGACTGGCGGAGTGGCGAATACGATTAGTACCTATTCGTCGACCAGCACTGTCAGTCGCAGTTCGGCTAGTAGTGGAGTACCTAGTTATGTGAGTTGTCCATTCAAATGATTTAGGTGTTTCATTCGAATACGTTGAATGATAGCCATAATCGAGTGATTGCATTAGTATCTTTCATAATCGCGCATCGCTACCTTTTATTAATCACTATCATCATTCATCATCATGATCTTCATCTTCGCTCTCTTCTGATGATGATGCACCAACATTTATGATGAATTGCTTCACCATTTCATCTACAATGCCGTCTAATCGGCGCATCTTGTTTTCTTCATCCTTAACATGTTTTGTGCAGCTTTGCCATTTCTCTGCAGTGATTGATGACAGTGTGCTCCAAGAAGTAAGGTTTTTATTTAAGATAATTCAAAACTTTTATTCTTACTCGCTACATATCCTTTCACTTGAGCCCATCCATTTAAGCTCAATAGGGTTGAGCTCACAGTAATAAGGAGGGAGTCTTAAAACTTCAATCATATCGATATATTTATTGATATGTATATACAATTAACTTACTACTAAAAACAATTAAATTAAATAAAAAATATCCTTAAGGTCACCGCCGCCGTCGAGTGGCAGGGTGCCCAACATTCATCTTAATTACCTATGGATAAGATTGTCATAATTCTTTACTCAATCATCCCACCTTTATAAACTCTTACTATATAGCCGACTTAAAAAAAATTGTTTTACTCTGCCTTTCTTGACCTCTATTGACTCTATCTCGGGTGACTTTGAACTTGAGACTGCCAAAAAACCAGAATGGAGCTGGCGCTAGTCGGGTGGAGGGTAGCAGAGGGGGCACGGGTGTGGTGGCGTACGGGGTGCGTGACCGGCACGTGTCGAGCTAGCCGTGCCGCGCCCACGTGCTCGGATCGATCGAAGCCGGCACGCGCATGCGCCGGCCGGCACCCTGGAGCCGCCGCCCGTCACCGCGCCGCCACCGCACCGCCCTCGCCAAGCAACGCTCCTGCGACATCGCCAGGACAGCTCCCTTCACGTGGCTTCGGCAATTTCATCTGGTACTACTCTCCGTTACTGAAGGAACATATACAAGTCGCAGGTTAGGTAAATATTAGCCATCCAATCGGTTTCATGCTCTTTGTTTTAGCACAAAGATTTAGTAGGTAGTCGGAGGTTTAGTTGCTTACGATTTTTCAGGATTTACGATTAATTACGATTTTTCAGGTGTCTCGTTAAAAAATGTTGTCTGCAAATGCTGTCTAAAAAAAATATCACCTCCAGACTTTATTTACACAATGCATTTCCTTTGTCTCTTCGATGACGTGACACCTTGTATTTGTATTGTAGTCTGGCGTTTCGTGTCGGGATTGAAATCTGAAAGTAAGATCAAGTTACTGAAATCCATTCGGTTTGTTTTGTCCAGCTAGTGAAGACAGAGTTGCGTATTCCGGGTGTTTGGAGTATGAAGCGACAAAACATTTTGGGGGGTTACGTTAGCACGCTGGGAAGCGTAAGGACAATCCAGTCCTTGGAACAATATTGACATTAAAATTATAAAAAAAAAAAATGACATTAAAATTATTTTGACAGTGGGTACCAAGACGTCAATGAATGTCTAATTTTTGACGTTGGTACCCACTGTCAAACTAATTTTAATGTATTTTTTTTTTTACAAAAAAAATAAAAAAAAAGGCTGGAGCCAGGCGGTTAGTGACATAATTCTGAACAACTTTCACTATCAAACCGATTTGATCTGAGCAACTTTATTTTTCACTTCACAAATCTTCTGATAACCTCTCGGCCCAAAATGTATTGAGATGTCAAAAAAAAGTTGCTCTGATCGAATCGCTTTCATAGTGAAAGTTGTTCAAAGTGATGTCCTCTACTCGCCAAAAAACTTTGTCGCTCCATACTCCAAAAGGTAGCATAGCAAAGCCTTCTTCTTTTCTTATCACGTAATAGACAATAAACTTATTTGATTTGATTTGATTTGATTTAGACAGGTACTTACAAAGAATACTGAGTTAAGTTAATAATAAGCTACTCGTCGGCAGCGACCTGAAATCTTCTCTCATACATAGGTAATCAAAATTCTTTCTTTCTCTTTCAATAAAATAAATGAATATCTGATTCTATTCCGTTAAATGCGTTAATAAAATTTTAACCTCAAATATTCGATCGAAGCCTCAAAGCCATCATTTTTAACCCCCGCCCTTAGATGTTAAGGCGGTTGTTATCATAGTCAGCCAGCCGGTAACCAGCCGCTTTTTTCGCTGACTACGGTGATCGATCACCCATAAACAGCGGCTGTCTACCTACGGTTGAAAACATGTCAAGATTTATTGAATCTGTTTTATGTCCAGCCTGAGTGGTTATTTTTGTTTATCTACATACTACCTTGTTTATTTCGGTACACCTAACCTACCCTGTCTATTTATGGTATGATTAAGTAGGTAGGTAGGTTTATTATTACTTTTTAGTCACACTGTGCGGCTTTGTATCTGTGCGTGAGCGTGCCGGTTGTTGTATGGGTTGGGTACGCTCAAATACCTAGAATCAGCGTCGGTATAAAGAATTGCAATTTATGTTTAACACCATGACAGAGTAGGTAATTAATGTAGTAAAAATACCAATATTATAAAATTAAATTAAATAAATGACTTAGGAACTGTCAAAATTGTAAGACCTTTTGGAATTGAGTCGGATAAGCAGCCGGTTGCCAACCGCAGTTTATACATTATTATCGGCTGCTTTGGATATCTACACGATAAAAACAACTGTTTTACAACTATACCCCGCCCGACGAAGGAAAAAAGGGGTGTTATAAGTGTGAGTCACTCTGACTGTCTGTCTATGTGACTGTCTCTTAGCACGTGGAGCGTAAACGGGAGGACCGATTTGAATTCTTGGAGCTGGTTCTTATGGTACCATCGAGCTCTTCATAACACTCGTTCGTAAAAAGCTGAAGTTAGGTATGCAAGCACATGTTTGCACCCATATCCTGTAAAAACTCCGAAACCTAACCTAACCCCCTAAGTCTGTGGTGCAAAGTTTGTATGAAAAACTGAATTTTAGGGTACTTTTAGAGTATTTTGTGGTGTTAGTCCTATTATTGTTGTACGAAACCCTTTCCACGCGAGTTCAACTAGCACAGATGGCAGATTTTCCTAACCTAACCTAACCTAACCCCCTAAATATGTGGTGCAAGGTTTGTATGAAAAACTGAATTTTAGGGTAAACCCCCCCCCCCCCCAACAATTTTACAGCATAAACAGTCGTAGCGTTCGATTGCGTTGACCTAGTAGATTCATTTTTTCAGTGTTATGCGATCACAAACCTTAAGAGCCTGTGCGCACTAGCGATTTTAAGTTGGCCGATAGTTTGATCGGTCATAAGATCAGTATAGAGTAAAAAAATAAATCTTCAAGCGTTCCCCTGCTTTTGCCTCATTATGAGATGAAGTCGGAATGAGGTTGGGTGTAGGTGGGTGGGATATGTCCTGGTTCCTTTTTTCTTTTAAGGATCGGAACCCTAAAAATACAGAACTCTACTACCTACCTGCCAAATTACAGCTTCATGTCTGGTTTTTTTGTGTTTTCCACAAAATTTTGCCCCCTTTTTTGCCCTTTGTGGAGGCAAATCTTTAAAAATAATTACTGAACTTACGTCCTGGTTCTTTAAACTTCTTACTCGCCAAATTACTTCATAGGTCAAGTATTTTATTTTTGCCCATACAAACATTACCCCTCCTCCTCTTGCCCCTGCATCAATCCTTTGGACCTACAGATCAATCCTGCCAAAGGACATCAGATTCTTTTGTTCAAGAAACGCCGTATATTGCGGGCCGTGGCACATCCGCTACCAGTGTACTAGCTTGGTTCGACATCTATGACTTCCTTCCCTATCAGTAGGTGACATAATATCATAACTTAACATAACTAACCTAACCTACCTACCGCCTGGTCGACGCCGCCTCCCGCCGCCCCCTCTGCCCGCCGCCCCCTCTGCCCGCCGCCGCCCTAGCATCTGTTAGGCGTCACTCAACGAATCCAGGTCATTAGATAATGCTGTTGTTTTTCCGCATCGATAACTCGAGCTCGAGATTCAACAAGGACACATTACTTTATAGTACTTATTTTGAAAATCTAGCTCGAGCTTTGAAAGGTACATCCACCAAAAGTATTTGGTCATAAAATACGGTATTGGGCAAGGTGGCCAAATATGCCGCCGCGCCGTCTTCTCGCCTTGCCAAGTGTCCTGCCCACAAGTACTGAATAAGCTTTACAACAGAATTGCACGAAGCATCACAGTGGGTCGGCCTCAAGATGAATATGGGTTTACCTCCTGCCTGCAGCATTCCCACCAGCTGCTTTTCCGCGTTTCATCTGACCCAGAGCGTACTTCACTTCGCCATCCGTCATCTTAAAGTTGTTCCATTGGCTCCGCTCTTGGGTCGGTTTCTTCTTGCGTACTCGGCTCCGATGATTTCAATGTCTAGAGTACTGACTAAAATTGTTCCACAATTTCCTCGCGGTCTTTTATTGTATTCCCTGCACTATTTTTAAGATTAATGATTTCTTGCCTGGTTTTGTTCAGCTTTTTTCTGAATACCTTCGGTCCTCTATTTTCTTTAATTGTTGTCTCTATAATTTTGGTATTGTATGCTCTAAACAATGCTCTAATTGTATGTTTTAACGTCTTTTTGAATGATTTTGTTCATATTTTGGACTGCCTTCTGATCTGTTGCTGAGTTCTGTGAGATTTCCCTTCTCTTCGCCATAAGAGTGAGAGTGTTCGATGTTAGTTTCCTCCCCATTTTTCAGACCTAAGTGTTTTCTTGTAGTATCTACAATGGTTTCGCATAGCATCTCATTTAGTGAGTCCACGTCTTGATTATCTTCGGTCAGGCCGTCGAAAGTGTTCTTGAACTCAAGTTAAAATTCCTACATATTGTCAACTTTGTAGTATTTTCGGTAAGCATTTACTAACTTGGCTCTCTCTTTCTGTAAATTAATCCTTAGGGTCCTCTTACCAAACGATGATCGCTGCAGGTCTTAAAGCAATCGGAGACATCGGTGATAAGGTGCTTGTATGAGCTAATTATGTAGTCAATCTCGTTCGAGTCTGTCCCCGGGAATTCCGAAGACCAAGTCCGTACTTCCCAACCGATCTCTCGGATTCTAAGGTCCTCCCTTAGAATCCACTTCGCCACCTAATATCACCGTAAAGTGGCAAGAGTTATCCTTCTTTGCCCTCTCTGTCTTCATAGAACTCTTCTATTGCGTCTTCTGCGTGTTCCGAGGTAGGTGCGTAGGCCTGGATTACCTTCAAAGCATATCTTATGTTAAGAGTCAGATTAGCAGAACATACACCCGTGGAGATGCTACTCACATATCTGACTAAATGAGATATCCTTTTATTGATAAGCAACCCAAGACGCCCCTAGGAGGAGTCCTCGTGATCCCGACCCTGTGGTAGAATAGGTGGGGTGTTGGTAGTCTCTCCAGCTCCCCTAGAAAAAGTTAAACGCTAACGCTAGCGAAACGAGCAGCCACTAAATTGAGTTTAATCGCCCAAACTTGGACTCGAATTAGCTTAAATGCAGGATAGTCGTTGATTAGCAGTGAAATCAGCGTGGAGCAAGACGAAATGTATTTTTTTTCGCTAATTCAATTTAAACTACAATTATTCTGCGCTAATCAGCTACTTAAATCGTGGTGAAAGCCGCCCTTAAAATAAAATAAAAAATAAGTCTCTTTCCTGTCGGGCCTGGGTCACAAATGCCCATTCCTTCTTTGTTAGGCATAATAATTTTAGATGACAGTTACGGTGTGCGGCGGGACGTCACCCCTCCGCGATTTCCTCTTTCCCCTAGTAGACTCTAGAGCCATCCACCCAAGTTCACCCAACCTTACGCCGCGTTAGTCATCATCATCTTCGTGTGGAAACTTAAGCTGACGTAGGAAGAATCACAGAAGATCCTTCCAGTAGTCGGCCACCGCGATGGCTTTGTCATTAGCCTGCATAAGGTCGGCGTGTGTGCAGGAAGTCGGGCACAGCGGGCACGACAGCAGGTGGCTGGATGTTTGGGGGGCACCGCAACGGCAGCTTGTGCTTGCGTCCTCAGGCAGGATGCCCCAGCGTCGTATGTTGTCTCTGGTGCGCCCGACGCGTCATCTCAGCCGGTTCAATGTTTTCCACAGCCACCAGCCCAGGTTTTGTCCTGGAGGGAGTTGCTCCTCAGGTTTACCCCAATCAAGGCTTATGTGGTTGCTCCCAAAGCCTAAGCCTTGCGGAGGCAGGCATCTCAGCAAGAAGGTCGGTTGTGGCCAGGAAGCTTCGTCTGGATTTAAGATGACGATGACCCAACCTTACGCCGCGTTAGTAACGAACGCGATCGCTAACTAGTTTAGTTGTACCTTGCGTTCCTATAAAGTTGTTGTAGCGGATGCCTAACGACGCCTAACGTTAACGTCTACTCACGGTGCAACCTAGCTTGCGTTCGGTCGCTGCAACTCATAGAAGGCTGGTTGCCTTGCAGCCGCTAGAGAAGGAGCATGAAGATAGACAGAGAGGAAATACAAGTTGCAAGCGACCGATTGCATCGTGAGTAGAGCCCTTAACGTTAACTTCGAGGAAAATCGTTCGAATTCCTCAAATTCGAAGTGGCAAAGGCGAATGGGCCTATCAAGACTACACTGTCGGCAGGGCACGATTTGTATAGACGTCTCACTCTGATGGAACGACTAGAAAGAGACAGTGAGTCAGACAGGGCCCTGCCGACAGCGTAGTAATAGGCCCAGATGATAGACGGGCGCGAGCGGCGCGCCTTAAAGACGAGGCGCCGTTGCCGTGACGACGACGCGTGTAGCGAGGGCGCGGGCGGGGGACGTCCGCGTCATTCCGCCGACCAAGACCAACATAGCGATCATTTCGCCGGCGTGTCGTCGTTCGTCGTCGCCGCCGGCGGCGTTTCCGCAGCAGTGTTGCCACTGTTATCGGCTTTCCGCTGAATATATCGCATATTGCTATTTAATTTGATAGTATGGCGAGCTCTATTATATTTCATAGAAGAGACTCTGTCCCCAAATGGTATCTAAAAAGCTTAATTTTTTTTTTGTTCAAAATCCAAATCTCCATGCGTTTTGGCATGAATATTCCAAACTACGAGCTACCGACCTAACTAAAAAAATCGACACCGAAGGACATGGCTAATCATGACTGCCCCAGAAGCGTAAAAAAAATGTTCACTAGCCAACATCATTTAAATATTATGTCAGGAATTATCTCTATTTATTTTATTTTGTATCTTTATTTCAATTTTGGTTTACAAAACGTATACCTACACGTTTAACATGAGATATTATTTTGCCCAATTCCTCTTTAGAGACCGGTAGCCGCGTGAATTTCCCATACAAACGTAATACAAAAATGATTTGAATTTGAGAACTAGTTCAAAGCATTTAGACTGTTCGGATTAATACAGTGTTTACGCAGGTTCCTGGTCGTATACCAAGATTCTTATTCAAATTACTTAAAAATATTTTTAAATTGGTTGAAGAGGAACCCTCGTGTCGGCGATTAGTTCCTAATTCTTAATTTTGCAAGTATGTATTTCTGCGGATTATCATCGGGATGAATTCTTCTTTTTGAAAATTCTTAATTTTACCAATTCTTAATTTTCCGAATGCCTTATTTTTCTAACTCTACATATTGCGAATTCGGATTCTTCACAGAAGAAAGTACAGTTAGATACATTTATGTATTGTATGTTTTTTATATAAGTGCCGTTATAGTGACCAATAAAAACAATAAATTTTCTTCATGGATATATATATATAATAAGTCTTATGGATAAATAAAACTGAAACGTGTTTCTCTGTATCTGTAATCAAAGAAACGACATTTAAAGTCCATTCCTTTCCATCTTATTTTATTTATTTAATTATTCTGCACAATCATCACGACATCACCATATTCGTATTTAGCTGATAGCTGTCAAGTCCAATGACATGACAGCTCGAAGCGCAGGCCAGTAGTATTTAAAGAGTTCAGATACATCCAGACTCTTTACATCTCCCCACCAAGGAAAGAAAATTCTTTAGAGAATTTTCGTTCAATCATCTCCATCATCTTCCATTTCATTTTTTTTCTCTTCTTCTTACTTTTTTAAAGTAGATTTGTTGTTTCTCAATCAATTTTTCTTTTTTGTTCTTGAATTCTTCATTACTAATTTGGTCTAATATTATGTCTTCTAGTTTAAGTAAGTTTACTACTTTTAATTGTTCATATTTTTGCCAGAGGCAATTATATGATGATCGACTCCCTCGGGAGTAGAGTAAAAGAGCTGAATGCGCGCAGATACTAAACTGGTTTTATTATTAGAAATACTTAGCTTATATATAAATCTGTACAAACTTACGTGGTAAAAATAGAAATACGTTATCTGTGAGGGTCGACAACTTATCTAAGTAAAACGTGAAAATATGACTAACAATGTCGACCGGCACAATATTCATTTGAATTTGAGTCTAAGACAGGATTTCTACTTAAGCAGTCCGCTTCTAAATTCTGCTTTCCAGGTGCGTATTTGATTCTAAAATCATATTGTGACAAGTAGTATGTCATATCTCCTAATTCTTCGTCAGTCCTTGCTTTCAAATTCATATTTTCAAGTGGTTTGTGGTCTGAATAAACCGTGAATGATTTTCCGATTAACCAATATTGCCAATATCTTACTGCTTCTGCAATAGCAAGGCATTCCAAGTATATAGCTTTCTTTTTCTTTTGTGCTCCATTTATTTTTTTTGAAAAGTAAGCCACCGGTTTTTCTTTTCCATCAGGTTGTATTTGTTTCAGTATCGCTCCAACACCTTCTAAAGATGCATCGGTGTATTTTCTTAGTATATTACTTAGAATTCTCTGAAATATAGCCGGTGATGTCTTTAATCCAAAGGGTAGGCATGTCCATTGGTAGTGTCCATCTTGGGTTACAAATCCTGTCTTTTTTCGGTCTTCAACTCGTAGAGGAATTGACCAAAATGCAGAGTTTATATCAAGGGTCGAAAAATACTTGCAATTCCTTGTCTTCGTCACCAGATCATCTATTAATGGAAATGGTTGAGCTTGAGGTACTACAATTTTATTCAGATCCCTTAAATCTATGCATAGTCTTGACCTTTTGTTATCTTCCTTTTTAAATGCTAAAGTTACAGGCGCAGCAAACGGACTATATGATTCTTCTATCATTTCATGATCTAAAAGTTTTCCTATTTGTTCTTCTATTTCTTTTTTATCTTCAATCGTACACCTATAAGGTCTTTTGCTGCAATATCTATCAACTGTAAGGTCTATCCGTGCTTCATATCCATTAACCTTGCCCACGTCATATTTGTTCTTTGCAAAAACTGATTTGTATTTTTCTATCAAGTTATCTATTTGTGTCTATGTTAAAATTTTCTTCTATCACATGTTCATTAAAGTTTATATTTATTTCTTCTAATGTACTTTTATCTTCCTCTCCCTCTGTCTTTTTATTTGCTTCTGTATTTGTACATGCATCTTTATTTTCCAGGGTTCGTAAAAATCCGATTTTTATAATAAAAATCAAAAAATCCGATTTTTGATATATATCCGATATATATCGGATATATATCAACGATGAAAAAAGGGAGGTATTTCCATTCTAGATTGAGTACTTTTGTAGTTTATTCTGTCACAATTTTAAGGTTAAATAATAAAATATGCATTTGTTTTATTTAATGTTTATTTATAAAAAAAGTAATGCGAATAATGAGTGAGATATTCTAATAATATTTCAATAAATGGCACCCAACCAATTCCCTTTCCCCACACTACACAAAAAATAACACAATAATAGAACAGTAATAGAGTAATATAATATAACACAAACTTACCAAAACTTGCTTCAGTGAAAGATATAACCACCGACACTTTCTATTCGAACTACATCAAAACGGAAATACACAACGATAGCGCGAGTTAGGATACTAGCAGAGCCATCTAGTGAGAAAGAAAACCATCAAAATTTAGCACGATTCACGAATACAGAGGTTCGATGAGGGCGATTCTGCGTTTGAAGGGGGCGATTCAGCTTGTGTTTCCATTAAACAATACAAATGTACAAAAATGTTAGAATAAATATCAATTGATATATATCCACATAAAAATCCATTGATATATATCATGATATATATCCGATATATATCACGCTGATATATATCTGCGAACCCTGTTATTTTCCTTATCTTGTTTTTGTCCAATTTTTAACGTTTCATCTTGTATTAACTGGAATGTTTTTAATAAGTCTAATCCGATCAAAAAGTCGTAGTTGAATTTTTTTTCATCAATTATGAATATGTCTTCGTATTTTTCCATGTCAAAAATTTTAATTTTTAAAGTTGTCAAACCACTTGTCTTGCTAACACCATTAATTGTTATGAGGTTTGTTTCATTCTTATAATGTCCTTCTCCTTTTAGTCTCAGTAGTTTAGAATTTACTAGAGAAATATTTGAACCTGAATCATAAACTCCATATACCAGACATCGTTCAATAGTATTTTTATTTTTATTAATGGTGTTGCTAATCGTTTTTTTGATCGGTCTCATTTAACTCAGCTTCTATCCTTGTATTATTGACGTGTCTAATATCTCTAGTAAAGACTTTATTATCTTGTCTTACTTTGAACCAGCATGTATCTTCTGGGTGGTAACGCATACCTTTATTTAATCTTTCACATATCTTACATGGAAAACGTTCCTCATTTTTGTTATTCTCTTTCACATTTCCGTATTTATTCTTAGGCACGTAATTTTTCTTAGTAATCGTATGTTCATATTTTCTCACCTCCTTAAACAAACTCACTGTGTCCACTATCGCTTCTCTGTCTATCTTGTTAAGTATGAATTCTGGTAAACCAGCCGCAATCAGGTCCACCATGGTGCTGGTATCCATGGATCTTCTCATTTCCAACAGTAACCTTTTGACGTGACAACGTCTTATAAATTGGTTTGCCGGGTGACACTTCAAGAAACTGCGTTACGCTCCGCTCACGTTATGCGCTCACAATGAGAGCGAGTGAGAGGCACGCGTCCCTTCCACTCGGGCATGGTTAGCCCGCCTAAGAGCGAGAGAGACAGACATTAAAAGTGAAAGGCACGCGTCCCTTCCACTCGAGCTTGTATAAATTAATGTTTTAAATATAATTCTTTGTATAAATAAATGTTTTAAATTGTTACTATTATTTCATCCTTCTTCCTACTATACGAATGAATATTCACATTAAAATTATTTTACCACTCAAAGTCGTTGTCACGTAAAACTTTCGCCCGTATACCGACTTTACAGGCAACCAACTTTTTAATAGCATAGTCGATTAATGAGCCATCTTTGTATTTAAATGACAATGCATTGGTAACAAGAATCCATCCCTTGTTCGCAAATGTCTCGCAAAAATCATTTTTCCAAGTTGACCATTCTGCGTTAATAGTAAATTTTATCATCATAGAACTGTACCAGTCTGCACCACTCTCCTCCATAAACAGCCTTAACAATTCAATTTTCCTTTCATCGGTCTGCACCTCAAAGCGTTCACATTCTTGTTCAAAGAAAGTAATCCACTGCTTCGCATTCATGTTTTTACTTGTAAATTTTTCAAGTATGAACCGTTCAGCAACATTTTTCAAGTTCTGCGGTCTATTTTCTTTTGTTTTCTCTATCAGTTTTTCAAGCAGTTTTTCTAATGTAGTTTCGTCTTTTGTACTACTTTCATTTTTTTGTGCTGTCACAAGCTCCTCTTCAGTAAATTCTTCTAGAAACTGACCGTCAAACTGCAGATTACCATCCCCATCTAAGTACTTATTCTTAAGTTCCTCGCTTAGAGTGATCCATACCTTTCGCATTTGGTATCTTTTTACTAAGCTTTTGACGTGACAACGTCTTATAAATTGGTTTGCCGGGTGACACTTCAAGAAACTGCGTTACGCTCCGCTCACGTTATGCGCTCACAATGAGAGCGAGTGAGAGGCACGCGTCCCTTCCACTCGGGCATGGTTAGCCCGCCTAAGAGCGAGAGAGACAGACATAAAAAGTGAAATTAATGTTTGTTTGTATAAATTAATGTTTTAAATATAATTCTTTGTATAAATAAATGTTTTAAATTCTTACTATTATTTCATCCTTCTTCCTACTATACGAATGAATATTCACATTAAAATTATTTTACCACTCAAAGTCGTTGTCACGTAAAACTTTCGCCCGTATACCGACTTTACAGGCAACCAATTTTTTTTACCTTAGCAAATGTGTTTGTCCCTACAATGTCTTTATGCAGAGCAGCAGGACCTAATTCTTCCGGTATGACATATTTCTTACCATCACTGGTCGATATTGAGGTTATACCGTAAATATTAGATTTTCCATCTTCCCTTGGTAATAGCGTAAACTCAAAACGAAGTTTCTCCATTTTCAGCGTTATTGAGACAAAAATGTCGTTTTATAATAAGTCTTATGGATAAATAAAACTGAAACGTGTTTCTCTGTATCTGTAATCAAAGAAACGACATTTAAAGTCTATTCCTTTCCATCTTATTTTATTTATTTAATTATTCTGCACAATCATCACGACATCACCATATTCGTATTTAGCTGATAGCTGTCAAGTCCAATGACATGACAGCTCGAAGCGCAGGCCAGTAGTATTTAAAGAGTTCAGATACATCCAGACTCTTTACATATATTTATTTATTTTTGTCTCACAAATAGTTTTTTAACAAGTTTTCATTAGGTACCTACTACTTGTTATTACACAAAAAAAAAAGTTAAAATAATAATGCTACTTAATCAAAATAAAAATCCGATGGTTGCATGCAGTTGCAAGGGACAAAAAATTTAAGCTGTACTTATGTGAATAAAAAAGTTAGGTAGGTACCTACTTAAAACGACATAACTTATTCAAACACTCCTCCGGGGTGATTTCGCCTTTCAAAAGATCCTCTATGATTTTGCAAATTTTTGCATCTTTAACTATGAATTTTGATCGTCTCTTTCTCGGTTCCGTAAATACTTGGTTTTTTTGACGTGACAACGTCTTATAAATTGGTTTGCCGGGTGACACTTCAAGAAACTGCGTTACGCTCCGCTCACGTTATGCGCTCACAATGAGAGCGAGTGAGAGGCACGCGTCCCTTCCACTCGGGCATGGTTAGCCCGCCTAAGAGCGAGAGAGACAGACATAAAAAGTGAAAGGCACGCGTCCCTTCCACTCGAGCACTATAATTCTTTGTATAAATAAATGTTTTAAATTGTTACTATTATTTCATCCTTCTTCCTACTATACGAATGAATATTCACATTAAAATTATTTTACCACTCAAAGTCGTTGTCACGTAAAACTTTCGCCCGTATACCGACTTTACAGGCAAACAATTTTTTTTGTAACTTTTTCGAAATATATTGCTTCCCTTTTTAAAAAGTTTATATATGCAAAAAGATTTGTCTTCCCAATCTTTTTGTTTAAACGGAAGTGCCACCCTTCGAGAGCGTTTGTTGTCCTGTGACGTTCATGAGAACAATTCCACTTATTGTACCCTAATTTAACAATCCACTGTTTTTCGAAATAAGACACAAATTTTTCTGTTACGGTATCGTTCGGTGCTTCGTTCAAAATGTGCAACCAAGCTTCTGGCATATAAAGAGTAGGCAGCAAAGCCAAATTTGAAGCCAGTCTTACTATTCTTTTGTGCTGTTTATCCTGTAACATTCCTATTTTCTTCGCATTCTTCCAGATTGCCTTTGAGAAGTGGTAGAAGCAACCTTTTATTCTTACGTCGGGATATACAGTTTGAACTGCATTCATTATTGCCGTTTCCCAGTCGCTTTTGAAGAAGGATATTGTCACATTTAATTTCTCTTTTAAAACTCGAAACACTTCTGTGTACGTCGATTCCTTTTTGTCGGGCAGTAAGCAAAAGAATATTGGAATGATTGTAGTAGCTTCTCTTGTACTATCGATGTCTACATGGATCGTAAAAAGCTGTTCAAACGGTTTTGGTACGCTTCTAAATGTACCATCGGCTAAACAAATCGGTTTTACTTGTTAACTTCATGCACCCTGGACTGCCAAAAATAAAAAAATTGTCCTCACCTTCTCCTTCGTGCAAAAGAAAATTCTTGCTTAGTAATTTCGGAAAATTGACCTCTTGAACACTACTGAACTTTAATTTAGAGATACTTAGGACAGCTTTACGTGCCGAGTAGCAGGCGTCTTTTATTGAGTTGAATGGCGGAACTTCCGCGTGTTCACTTGAGTCAGAATCGCTGTCTAAACCCTTCATAGTCTCTTCGTATAATTCCGAAACAGGCTTCCATTCTGTGCGACAGCGATTTTTTAATGTCTCAACAGCAAGAGATACTTTATTTTTTGAAAAGTCTGGTCGACACGTATGACTGCTTTCCCTTAATATTGTGTTCATTGCAGAGTTTAGCGTTACAGACGCATTGCAGCGGACTCCTTTGTTAGAACAACGCCAAATTTGGGTTCCGTTTTTATTAACAGATTGAAAATAATATTGATGGCCACCACGAACTAATTTCTCCTTGCCTTTTTGTCCCACGCTAACGAAGTTTAAATCCAGCCCTGCACTTGAAGATGCCATATTTTTCGTGTTTATAGGACAGTAAACGAACAACCACAGCCACCGAGAAAATAAATCACTGACCACAGCAAACAACAATGTTTATAGTTGATAACATGTTGATAAGTGACATTGATATTTGTACTTGACACTTGAATTAAAGATTGTAGCAATGAGGTTCTTAGTACCTAAATAGGCCAGTATAACTCAGAGAAAATACCATGAGGTTAATATTGGGTTAGCAATACATAAATTATGTATCTTACTGTACATACCTACTTTCTTCTGTGAAGAATCCGAATTCGCAATATGTAGAGTTAGAAAAATAAGGCATTCGGAAAATTAAGAATTGGTAAAATTAAGAATTTTCAAAAAGAAGAATTCATCCCGATGATAATCCGCAGAAATACATACTTGCAAAATTAAGAATTAGGAACTAATCGCCGACACGGGAACCCTGGTATACAGAGCAGGAACCTGCGTAAACAGTGTATAAATCCGATTAACAGTCTAAATACGTTAAACTATTTCTCAAATTCAAATCATTTTTGTATTACGTTTGTATGGAAAATTCACGCGGTCACTGGTCTCTAAAGAGGAATTGGGCAAAATAATATCTCATGTTAAACGTGTAGGTATATGGAAACCACCTATCCTAATCCATAATTCATAATTATTTATAGCCCGAAAACCAATGTGTTACATAGTCTTATAAAAAAAGGCAATTAAACAAAAGCGGGCTTATCTCTAAAAAGAAATTTCTTCCGGCAAACCTAGGCAGGATACTACATATAGGTATCTACTATAATAACAACAAGACATAAATGTACATATATCGCATTGGATTGAAAAAATACGACCAAACTATTATTAACTTTAGCATATTATCGGAAATAAGTCCTTTATGTAGAGCTTTGTATGGAAGTAGAAGCCCTACTCCGCCATTGTGTCTTCCTTCTTGCCAAAGTTTACCGTTATACATTTACAGGATCTTAGGCCCGTTATACTATATTACTTACCTAGGAACTAGGAAAGCTACCCTAAGCGCGTGAAAATTATAGATTGTAAATAAAGAAACCGGCTTTGTGGAAATAATGCGTGAATACTAATTTGGTCGCGTATTAACGGATACATGCGTTACGTATCCTTTGTGCCTGTGTATGAAAGGCTTCAGTTGGTAAAGTAGCTACTTTGAACGGAAAGTAATGGTAACACTGAGACGCGTGTTTCGTCCGCCCCCCACCGCCCGCCGCCACCGCCGGCCGCCATTTTTCCCCCCGCCCGAGCCCGCAACCGTTACTCCAACCAGTGTTGTTATTGATACGACGATTGCCGTAATATACGGTAATCCATGAATTTTCAGATTATACGGTATACATATGGTAGGGTTTTCACGACCGACCGTAGGTATATTGAAATACGGCAATTCAGGCTTTTGTAAAAATTTGCATATAGTGTAGACTATCGCTATCGCAACAACGTTAGTTGCTTTTCACAGGCGTATAAACGTACGGTAACATAAATTCATAAATCATACTCGTATTTGAACATAGTCGGGTGATTGTTGGCTTTGCATAGTAATCGCAAGGGACTCAAAAGTCAAAACCTATAGGGTTCTGCCCTAGAATGCTGTCTTGAATTCTGTAAACTTCTGTCTGCCATTATAGTAGGTACCCTATGTAATTTGGTTTACATCACATCATACTTTTTTATGTAGGAACCTAACTACACCAGTTACGAATTACGATTTAACAATCTACAAGTGTGTCCAGAACCCTAGGTGCACGAGTCCCTACTCGCACTTGACCGTTTTTTCCCCCATAAATACGGCAATTTGAAACTTTAGATACAGCAACACAAAATTTCACAGTAACAACACTGACTCTATCACGTCTCTAAACTCACAGTTGGCTGGCTGGTCGCGTGACGCGTGTGCCTGTGTTGTTTCGTCGGCGTAGTATTTCCCTCGTGTACTATCGAGCCGCGGTTTTATCTGTATTGATAAAAAATAACAAAACACACGATGGACGTAGATGTGTCTCAAAGTGACTCCGGTGAAGTTACTCCAACCTACGAAGACAAGTAAGGATATTTTAAATTTAACTTATCATCGTTATCTTTGTATTTTGCCCTGGGCACTGACTGGAATTAGTTTTAGCTGTAATGGATGATGACTGTCATGTAAAGTTATTTTATAATGTGCTCTGATGTCTAATTCTAATATCTTATCTTACGGTAGCTCTCTCTAGCTATAGATTTGATTTGATAGACAGGTAGGTACAGGTAGTAGGTAGCGGTAGGTAGGTACCGAACCATGGTTGATGATCAGACTGAATATTATATATAACTTATTATAAGCCGGCCGGCCGGCCGGTGATTTGTTGCTTATCAATGAAACTGTTTACTGAAGTGTGAGGTTTATTCAGGTTGGAATAGCTACCAAGTGGTCGTGGGGTTAGCTAGTTATCAAAAGGTCATTCATTCTCAATTTATTCCTAGCTAGGTAGCGCGTTGATATATGATAAATAAATTAAAAGTAAAAAAGTGTATTTCTTATCAAAGCTTTTATTTAAATGCCCTAAAAAGGCGAATATTAAATTTCAATTGAATCAAATGCGTCAAACAAGCTTTAATATCATAGTTAGTGTAAGTAATGTTATGTTTTGACGCATTTGATTCAATTGAATTTTTATTTTCTCCTTTCTAGGGCATTTAAAATTTTAAACATAAAAGCTTGTTTAATTTATTTTTTTACTTTATTTATTTTTCACTTTTTAGCATTATCATAATAACACAAAGGTCTAATCTAGACCTAGAGTAGGTACTTGTCAAGTCAAGACCGATCAAACGCGTCCAAACTTGATAGAGTTGCGTCCTTTGGTAGGTAATTGATTTCCCATGATGGTCACCTTCCGGCTCCATCATCGACCCCTTAACCTCATCCGGGGCCAACGTACTTGTCAAGATGAATGACACATGAGCCCAAACTCGATAGGTTTACGACATTTGCTAACGAGAGTTCCCATGACCACCTTCCAGCTCCAGCATCAAATCAACTCCATGTCGTAACAAAATATTCTAGGATAAAAGTATTGGTCAAGACGAATCAAACGAGCCCAAACATGATGGGGTTACGTCGTTTTATTGCAGAGTACCCCTGGCCACCTTCCGGCTCGAACATCAGATCAGCTCCATTTCATAAAACATATTTTAGGGACCAAAGTATTCTTCAAGACGAACCGGACGAGCCCAAACATGATAGAGTTGCGTCGCTTTATTACAGAGTTCCCCTGGCCACCGTCCGGCTCCAGCATCAGATCAACTCCATGTCATAAAAACATATTTTAGGGCCAAAGTATTCAAGATAAATCGAACGAGCCCAAACATGGGTTGCGTCGTTTTATTACAGAATTCCCTTAGCCATCTTCCGGCTCCAGCATCAGATCAGCTCTGTCATAAAAAATATTTTAGGACCAAAGTATTCATCAAGACGAATCAAACGAGCCCAAACATGATGGGGTTGCGTTGTTTTATTGAAGAGTTCCCCTGGCCACCTTCCGGCTCCAGCATCAGATCAGCTCCATGTCTTAAAAAATATTCTCGGGCCAAATTATTTGTCAAGACAAATGAAACGAGCCTAAATTCGACGGGCTTCCGATGTTTAATGACAGAGTTCCCAAGGCCGTCTTCCGTCTCGCATCATCAGGTCAGCTCCAAGTCAGAAAAATATTGCATTGTTGTCCAACTTATGCAAAATTTCAGCTCAATCGGATAACGGGAAGTGGGTCAAATTCAAGCCGACAGATTTGACATTTGATCTAACATCTATACATACATGTATACAGTGCAAGTCAAATAAAAGCTTTTAATAAAAACAATGGTTCACAGCACTTGCACCCCGATGGAAATAAATTACATAGGAATAATTGCGCCGCCCATGAGTACCTACTTCTGCGGAACTTGCTACTCGACTGGCTAGTAGCTATGCAAAATTTCCGCGGCGGCTGACGCCGCTTATGAGTTCTCCTAAGGTACCTACTCGTTACTCGACTTGCTAGCTATGTGAAATTTTAGAGGTGGCTCACGCCGCCCATGAGTTCATCTGAGGGACTCGTTACTCGACTTGCTAGCTATGTGAAATTTTTGAGGCGGTTAACGCCGCCCATGAGTTTTTCTAGGTTACTCGTTACTCGACTTGCTAGCTGCGTGAAATTTTCGGGGCATTTTTCGCCGCCCATGAGTTCTTCTGAAGTACTCGTTACTTGACTTGTTAGCTACGTGAAATTTCCGGGGCAGCTTACGCCGCCCATGACTTCTTCTGAAGTAGGTAGGTACTCGTTACTCGACTTGCTAGCTATGTGAAATTTCCGGGATGAGTTCTTCTAAGGTACTCGTTACTTGACTTGCTCTAGCTACGTGAAATTTCCGGGGCTGGCGTGGCCCATGAGTTCTTCTGAGGTACTCCTTACTAGCAACGTGATTTTTTTACCTCTTGAAGCTTGTACTAAAGCTTGACCCTCCCCCAAAATTTTGAGCTGCGACCGCGCCTGATATGTAGATGTGTAGATACAGATGCACCCCCTTGAAAGTAATTCTGGCGCGGCGCCTATGCGTACAGTGACTAGGTAAGGTCGCCTGCGTCTAAAAGTATACGGGCAGGTCATATTAACGAGTGAATCCATCCCGCTTATACTGCTTGTATACTGCTTGTATACTTTTAGGCGCAGGCGACCATACCTTTAAATATAATTAATACTATACTATGCATTTTCTAAGGTAAATTAAATACGTTGATCCTGGCCCGATCCTAGGTCTATTATACCTAGTTTTCTACCTACCTCCTATAATACCTGCCTAGAAGAAATTCTAAGGCAGGATTTTACCAACAACAAGTTATGCGAAAATAACTATCCCGGGGATTATTTTGTAGTATGACAACGACAGTTCAAAATGAGGTCATTCTATGAAAAAGAAGATACTCTCGAGTAAAGTTACTCTTCGTTGGTAAAATTCGCTCTTAATCAAACTTGTTTTGTAGGTATATTATTTGTTATTTTGGCCGACCGGTTGCGTGGCTTTGGTTGGTTCCGGCTTTCTCTGTATCTCTCTGGCGTTAAATACATTACCTACTTGATTGGTCTCATGGTCATAAAGCTAGATTAAAAAAATGGTTTCAGTTTCATGTATGGGGAGCCCCCCTTAAGTTTTTATTTTTTTCAGTTTTTGTATAAAAATCGTAAAGCGGTTCATAGAATACATCTATGTACCAAGTTACAACTGTGTAGTCCTAATAGTTTTGGAATAAAGTTGCTGTGACATACGGACGGACAGACGGACGGACAGACAGACTTGACGAAACTATAAGGGTTCCTTGTTTTTCTACGGATCCCTAAAAAGGCACCATACTCATTGTCCTTTGTCGGCTTGCTTGCATTTGACCCACTTCCCGTTATCCGATGGAGCTGAAATTTTGCATACATTTAGGTAAGTTGACAATGCATTTTTTTTTACTTGGGGTTGATCTGATGGTGGAGACGGAAGGCGGCTATGGGAACTCTTTCATAGAACATCGCAACACCATGTTTGGGCTCGTTCGATTCGTCTTGACAAATACTTTGGTCTTAAAATATTTTTTGTGACATGGTGCTAATCTGATGCTGGAGCCAGAAGTTGGCCATGGGAACTGTTACTAAACGACACAATCCTATCGTGTTTGGGCTCATTTGATTTGTCTTGGCAAGTACTTTGATTCTAGAATATTTTTATAACATGGAGCTGATCTGATGCTGGAGCCGGGGGTGGCCATGGGGACTCTGTTACCAAACGGCGCAATCCTATCGCGTTTGGGCTCGTTAGATTTGTCTTGACAATTAATTTGATCCTAGAATATTTTTTTATGACATGGAGATGATCTGATGCTGGAGCCGGAAGGTGGCCATGGGAACTCTGTTACCAAACGACGCAAACCTATCGTGTTTGGGCTGATTTGATTTACGTCTTGCTTGACAAGCACTCTAATTCTAGATAGAGGTTTTGTCCTGTCATGATAAAGACTAAAAAAAGTTAAAAATTAATTAAAAGTTAAAACAGTCATTTTTATATAATGGGCATCGTAACACCCATTTTTTTTATTCTATAAATCGAAAATATAGACAAATATAAGAAACTAATTTGAATATTTTTTAATTTTTTGATGTCATTATTTTTTTATTAATTATTTAAAATTTCTGAATTTTGTAAGTATGACGTCACCACTGGCATAATTAGGTAAGTTCCTTTGCATTCAATCATGCTTTTAAAAAGTAAAAATACGTTGACGTTTGACATTTGTTTACTTGTTGTAACAATAACTACCACTCGCTAACGGTGAAGGAAAACATCGTGAGGAAACTCGCGCGCGGCTAGTTGACTCCCACACGTATTGACGTTGTCTTTCTTGTGGGTTAGTAAGTATTTAACAAAGAGACTAAAGAATCCTTACTTCCAAGTGATCTTCACAGCAATACTGTGTGTACACCTTGAAATATTCCGCCTTAGCTTGACGACACCATTTTTGACGCAAATCTTCTCGAATGCGTACAAACAGTTTAGTTGGGCTATTTTTCGAATTGTTTTTGCAGTTTGGAACGAAGCGCACTCTAGATCCCATGATTATTTTAGTATTATTCGGATGTTTATTTGTTGCGATGCGAAGGTTATTTTCAGCGGTTATTTCTCTGTTTGACACTTTTGACAGTTGTTGTTGTTGACAAATGTATTTTTTTAAATATTTGTAGGCAATGGAACTACCGCATTAGAGCCAACGATGACGTATTTGAAAGAAAATGAAATTAACAGTTTTTGCGATAAATATTAATAATCCGTTTTAATTTTATTTATTTAAACCCCTTATAGTAATCAGTATCCCTATTCCTCTAAATGGTTTTCATTTTACGACAATCGATGCCTCCCTGATCAATGCCCATTCCCTAAAAAGAAGAAAATCTAATTTCAGTTAATTTAAATGCGTCATTTTATTACATTACCAGGGATCGGATCGAAGGTGTGAATTTACCTAAAGTTTGTAGTCGGACATGACAAGGAGCAGTTACAACCACTTGAGTTGAGTTGAAAAAATGACTGCACCTTTCAATTACAATCTGTATGAATGTTTTATTTACCTCGCTTGATTGATGTAAAGTACAATACTCAGTCATTTTTACGAAAAATTGAAAAATAAAAAAGATGTTTTTTTTGGGAATCAGCAGTTTGAAAATGTTTATAGTTCGGTGTTTCAAATGTAAGGAACATGTAAAACTAATAAAAACAAAAATTAACTGGTCAGACAAAAACCCGAAATTTAACAGGTTAAATTCAAACCGGTTCAACTCAAGTGGTTGTAACTGCTCCTTGTCATGTCCGACTACAAACTTTAGGTAAATTCACACCTTCGATCCGATCCCTGTACATTACACAATTTATACGATGTAAAAGCTTGTAAACGGGATTTATATATACAAGTTTGTGCAAATAGGTGCCTACTACCTTAGACCTAATTAAATCTACACAAGTAAATCTCGTGTATTTTCTCTATTTTCAATAAACGAAAGCCTAAAATACTGCAATCGGCCATTTTGACTGAAACAATGAAATCACAGCGCATGACGCTGCATGATGTCATGATTATGTAAATGTTGCAGTTAGTTGGATAAATCAGACACTTAACTAACACCCTAGACCATTAATTAAATACCGACATTTAACCAAGTTGCTATAGTTCCGTCAGACAAGTGAGTGAACGAAACTTTAACGAGTTGTCTAAACGTTCCTTAGGCAACAAGACGCATTTCAACTTTGGTAGGGCAATAAGCAACCAATTCGGTTTTGTGAAACTACATGGAGTCGCCTCGCTCCGCTCCGCTTCGCTCGGCTCCGGGTGGTTCATAAAGTTGTGACCTAACATTTATTTTTGGCACAGAAAGTGACCTAAAGCAACCAATTCGGTTTTGTTAAGCTACATGGGGTCGTCCCGCTTCGCTTGGCTCCGAGTGGTTCATAAAGTTGTGACCTATCTTTAGTATTGGCACAGGAAATGACCTAAAGCAACCAATTCTGTTTTGTTAAACTACATGGGGTCGCCTCGCTCCGCTCCGCTCCGATCACCCAGTAATAACAAATTAAATAATCATGGCGGAGTCGACAACATGTTTACAATTGCACCAAAGACCAAATTTGAAACAAAAAACCACTGAACACAACAAACGAACGTTGCACAACGTTTGCCGAAAAGATTTCTATTCGCGTTAAGACGATTAAAAAATGTTCCAGCAGTTGAGATACTTCCTGAATCCATAAAAAATATATGTTATAAAAAGGTCCCTTGGCTAAAAAATTTGTGTTTGAAAACATTGAAAACATAATGCCATTGAAAACTATATGAAAAAAATAGTAATATAATAGTTGTTTTTTACCTAAAACGAGTTATTCCAGGAGTTCTACAAGGAACGCTGGTATGGTTGTTACGTGTAAAAATTGGTAATCAAAATATCTAAAAAAAAATGTGCACTTTTTGCGCGGACGTAAGTATCGCGCTGTAGTTTACGCTATTATATACTTTATGTTATCATTTTTATTTTATGATTTGTGAAAATTTCCACCACCACAAACACAGTTGCTAATTTTAGCGTTACCAGGCGCCTTAAGAAGATATTCATATTCATTTATTCAGCATAAAGCAGTGAAAAAAATACTGTATCTGTATGATGTGTCACTATTTTCTTAACGCGAGTAAAGCACCGTCGAAAACTTTAACCCTTTCAGTCAAGAGATTGTCATTCTCCTGGCCGAAAAGAAAAAAAATACATAAAATTAGGGGAAATTAAGTTCTCATCCCCTTGAATAGACATTAATGGACGTCTTGGTAGTCACTGTCAAAGTCAAACACTATTTTGTGTTTCTGCGAGCAGTAGAGCTAACAATCTGTCTTACCGAAAGCCGGCGTGTTGGGTAAATGATCTAAAACAAGATGGCGCAAAATGTGTTGATTAAACGACAGTCTTTAATTAACGGTCTTGGGCTAGGTTGTTAGTTAAGTGTCTTATTTAACCAACCAACTGCGACATAAACATCACGTGTGTTTTTTTGTAATTACTACTGATTGGTTTTGTACGCATATGGACAATGACATGTTTACTTTAGGCGTGACGTCAGAACCGACGCCGACGCCATGACACCTGAGAGCTTTTTTGAACACTTACAAAATACTATTTATTATATGTATTATAAAATTTAATATATCTGTAGGTATAGCCTCTACATACATATTCAATATTTTATTTGTTAAAACAAACCCTCAGCTCTTTCAAAATCTAACCAGCCGCCGTAATAAGAAAAATACATGCGCCTACCCACCAAACTGCACTGTTCAATAAAAACGTTTTTGGTATGGCATCAAAAATATGTAATAGGGTCCCGGTG
Organism: Argyresthia albistria; assembly: GCA_963457715.1. NCBI lineage: Eukaryota > Metazoa > Arthropoda > Insecta > Lepidoptera > Argyresthiidae > Argyresthia > Argyresthia albistria. The sequence goes on along the minus strand of OY735254.1, from coordinate 7,709,043 downwards.
CAGATCATGAATATAGAAAATCCGAATCTTTTCCAACAGAAATTAAAGGATTACCTACTACCCGACCATTACAATTAGGCGCACGACAGGAATGCGGTTTTCGTCGCCCGTACCCTGCGTCATCCCCCCGCGCTTACCCTAGTGACGCGCAGTCGGTAACTCGCTCTCGACAGTGATACCTACGTGTTAACGGTTCTTGGAGATTTCGTTGTCAGTTATAATTTGCTTTTTGTTGTTTTTGTGCTGTTAATTACTTGTATATAATGTGTTATCTTAATCTGTTAATTTCTTGTTAACCTCAAAATGGGTAAAAATAATTGAAACAAAAAGTAAACTTTAGAAAAAACCGACTTCCACAAACGCTATTTGATTAGATTGAGTTTAATACAAACTGTAACCCCTTATCCCCCCCCCCCCCCCCTTGAGGAATTAATTTTGTCAAATCCCATATCAGTGCTACCCCACGCTACTAAGGAACCCCTGTACAAAGTTTCATGGCTCTAGGTCCACCGGTTTAGGCTATGCGTTGCCTGCCCGTCAGCCACGCATTGTATTTGTACCTAGTATTGAGCAGATCTGGTGGCCATATGTGGTCTTCATCAGCAGTTCCGCATCACAATATTATGCTTACCATGTGCATTTGCACGAGTTATTATGAAAAACACAAAAATCACTATAGGTCTGCCTATAATATTTGAAGAGTTCCCTCGATTTCTCCAGGATCCCATCATCAGATCCTGACTTGGTGTCAATGGGACCAATGGGAAGGTAAACCCTTTCAAACAAAAAAATAATTTTCCAAATCGGTCCACCCGTTTAGGCGCTATCGGGGCACATACATAAAAAAAAATAAAAAAATAAACCAAACATCCGGACGAATTGTAAACCTCCTCCTTTGGGAAGTCAGTTAAAAAGACGATTCGTGGTGCAGATAGGACCTTAATATTTCCACTGCTTACATATAACGTCATTAATTCATTATATGTACATACAGGGTATAAGTAACCTCGGTGTATTTCCTTAGACTTAAGTAGAAATACATAACATTGTATTTTTAAGGCTCTGATATTTTAAAAGAGGTACGGGGGAGGTTTCTTGCCCTTCTTTGCTCCATCCCTAAGCCCACAACTTCCGAACGGGCGGTAGTATACAAAAATATTAATATTATATTGACGTTGACTAAGTAATATGTATGATTTTATGGTCAATATTTTTTTTGAATTGAATTGAATTGAGGAATAATTGAAACAAAAAGTAAACTTTAGAAAAAACCGACTTCCACAAACCCTATTTGATTAGATTGAGTTTAATACAAACTGTAACCCCTTATCCCCCCCCCCCTTGGGGAATTAATTTTGTCAAATCCCATATCAGTGCTACCCCACGCTACTAAGGAACCCCTGTACAAAGTTTCATGGCTCTAGGTCCACCGGTTTAGGCTATGCGTTGCCTGCCCGCCAGCCACGCATTGTATTTGTACCTAGTATTAAGCAGATCTGGTGGCCATATGTGGTCTTCATCAGCAGTTCCGCATCACAATATTATGCTTACCATGTGCATTTGCACGAGTTATTATGAAAAACACAAAAATCACTATAGGTCTGCCTATAATATTTGAAGAGTTCCCTCGATTTCTCCAGGATCCCATCATCAGATCCTGACCTGGTGTCAATGGGACCAATGGGAAGGTAAACCCTTTCAAACAAAAAAATAATTTTCCAAATTGGTCCACCCGTTTAGGCGCTATCGGGGAACATACATAAAAAAAAAAAAAAAAAAAAAAAACAAATATCCGGACGAATTGTAAACCTCCTCGTTTGGTAAGTCGGTTAAAAAGTCTCATCATCATTCATACCCACCTATTGTGTTAGTGGTGTAGGTACAACATATTATACTTTTTTTTGAAACACTAACATAATATATGACTGATTATTACACATATTTACTTCTATCATTATTAATACATACATTACATTGGATTAATTATTTAGTCTTCAAACTATCTCCACGCCAAAATTAATTTACGACAATAAAAAATATCTATAGTCCAATAAAATTAGCAAAACCTTGGAAGAAACCTGGACACAATTCATAGCATAACTGAATTTTCTTTTTCTATGATATTATTAGTTATCATTTATCATAGTCAGTTTTATATTCATAACCGAAATGTAGATTGAAATTGGTTTCCCACGTAAAACATGCTAATGATATTAGACAGTTTTACAGACAACCAGTAACGTGGTGACCGCTACCGACGCAATAGCGGTTTTCGTAACGTTTACACGATACGGGTAGATAACGCCCACTCCTATTCCCATCCCTAGTTCCAACGACGCCATGTTTGCGGTGCGCCTAAATGTACTGGTCGGGTGTAGCTGTTGAGGCCCTTGAGGCTTATCTTATTACTCAATCGATGAATATTTGAAATGATGTTGTGTAGACATAATAATAATCAAATCTTTAATCTCTAATCAGCTATGTGTGTAATGTGTTTTGACATTTTGACATGCATTTTTTTTTTTAAATCTTTTATTTTATGACTATATGTAGGTATGCATTTGTTATTGTATTTCTATTTGTATGCCTAAAATGGCTGGACGTAAGCACATATGTAAAATGTAAGAAGTAATCTAAAACTACGATCCACAATAAATGTTCTGATTTCTATAAGATTGTGGTATCTACTCTTCTTTTTAACTATTTTTTTATAACGAATGTACTGCTCAGATAATTTTATGTTGTTACTAATTATTTTGTGTTTTAGTGAATTTTGTCTGTTATATACAGGGATCGGAATTGAGGTGTGAATTTACCTAAAGTTTGCAGTGAGACATTACATGGAGCTGTTACAACCACTTGAGTTGAACCAGTTTGATTTTAATAATTTTGAAGAAAATTTAAAATTGTATTTTTATTTTATAGATTCTAAAAATTGTCTATATTATATTTTTTTCTTTTTTTGAAAACTTGAAAAATAAAAAAGTTGATTTTTTTTTGAGAATCAGCAGCTTAAAAATGTTTATAGTTCGGTGTTTCAAATGTAAAGAACATGTAAAACTAAAAAAAATATAATAACCGGTTAAACAAAAAAAAAACGAAATTTAACCGGTTAAATTCAAACCGGTTCAACTCAAGTGGTTGTAACAGCTCTATGTTATGTCTCACTGCAAACTTTTGGTAAATTCACACCTTAATTCCGATCCCTGGTTATATATAAATGTTACTTTATGTCTGACTACCTACATTATTTGTAAATCTGACTACCGGCATCCACGAAACAGGCTATGCCTAGTGGGGGAGCCACTGAACCGTCTGCATCCGACAATGTTCTTTTTTGGGAAAATAAATTTTGATTTCTTTTTATTTGTTTTTTTTTACTAGGAGCTCTTATCTACAGCATTACATTCCTAACCAATAGGCAAATCTAAGGTTACTTTGTTGCTACACGAGCCCGCAGTCATCCTGTATAAGAAAATCAATATGCAAGTGTCCAAGTATTAACAATTGTTGTCTATAGAGAGCATGGCATTAGTTGGTGTGCTCCCCCTTATTAATGAAAAGTATTCCGGGGGTAAAGTTATTCCGGGAGTAACTACGGCTAGACGTCTAGCTCTGTCCCGTAGTATAATTTTATTAATAAGGGGGATATTGCCCATGTGATGACGATGATGATGGTCTTAATTTAATTTAGGTAATTAATTTATCATTTCCAGACATAGTATAGTCCAATATAAACAAAACACATGAAATTACATAATGACTGGATACTCTACCCCAATCCCCAACAGAGTTGATCGGGTTCAGCTCTGGATGGTACGGCGGAAGTCGTAGTACTGAGTGTCCATGTTCTTCGAGCATTTTATCCTGTTCCAACATTTCAGCGTTTCTGGAGCCAGATGTTGGAAACTTTTCATAATGTGCATTATGTATGATAAGGACGCATTGTCGACAATCAAAACTGAGTTTCGTTCAACATTGAGCAAGCTTCTTCGTCAGTCTTTTTTTGTATTGAACGTGAGAAGTACATTTGGTATGAAGAGTGCATGCATGCACTATAAACAAATCGTTGTCCTTTAGATATGAGCACTTGTGCTTGATCTCATAATTACTGACTGACCATTCCATAGGTACCCCACAATAGTGACATTAGACAGCTAAAGGTGCCTTATGTAATGGTCAGTATGGAGCTAACTACACAATACTTTTCCATTAATAGATATTTATTTTTATATAATTATTACTTATTGAAATTCTCTGTTTGCTGTCGCTACAAAATAAAACGATTTCAGAATTCCGCTGTTATCTATGTCTCGTTTTCGTTGTCATTCACATCAACATAGCCTGCCTGCGATACCTGTACCTAGTACTCGAAAGTTCCGTGCCCACGCGCCGGGCACGCGCTGTTACACGCTTTATTCGACCCCTCGTTTTGCGAAGAGGTTCGCTGTAAAAGTGCACTTTCTCCCGATGCATCTCCGTTGCGCCCTTTATTCATACCGTGAATTATGACCACTACACAATAGCTCCGTGTGCTGCTGTACGCACGCGTCTGCGCGCCAACCAAACTACCAATTTGCGATCTTCAACTACCTGTAACTCGTTTTGCATTATTGTTGTTTTCATAAAACCCTGCATCTCCGGCATGCCTTGTGGTTTATTGTGCTGAATGTTAATTCAGTCTTAGCCAGTTAAATGTTGGTGGGTAAATGTGGGTAAATAATTTAAATCAGAATCAGGGACGATAGCAATATTAGCAATATTTAATGATAAATAAACCTGTCAAGTTCGAGTTGCACTCGCGCACCGAGAGTACCGACCTAATTTTTTTGTGAAGCTTCTACTAAATCAGTAGATTCGATACGGCTCCCGCCGAATCGCCGATGTATTACAAGTATCTCCCACTAGTATTACAATACTGTAGTTGTAGTAGACTGGGAATTCATATTTACATTTTCAAGTTCAGCGGCATTTCATGAACCATTTTGGCAACGTGACTTTTCCGAAGTAAAAAAGCCTGCTGAATTCGATTCTGAATGATGCCTTTTTGCCAGAAATAAATAAATTTGTTTTGATTTCATGCTATGTTCATTTTATGTGGCAAATAAACACCTTCTTTCTTTCTTTCTTTCTTTCTTTCTTTCTTTCTTTCTTTCTTTCTTTCTTTCTTTCTTTCTTTCTTTCTTTCTTTCTTTCTTTCTTTCTTTCAAGCAGAAGTTTGTTAAAATTTAAGATGGCGTCCTAACGGAGCTTCAACTTAAATAATTAAAACAAAAAGTAAACTTTAGAAAAAACCGACTTCCACAAACCCTATTTGATTAGATTGAGTTTAATACAAACTGTAACCCCTTATCCCCCCACCCTTGGGGAATTAATTTTGTCAAATCCCATCTCAGTGCTACCCCACGCTACTAAGGAACCCCTGTACAAAGTTTCATGGCTCTAGGTCCACCGGTTTAGGCTATGCGTTGCCTGCCCGTCAGCCACGCATTGTATTTGTACCTAGTATTGAGCAGATCTGGTGGCCATATGTGGTCTTCATCAGCAGTTCCGCATCACAATATTATGCTTACCATGTGCATTTGCACGAGTTATTATGAAAAACACAAAAATCACTATAGGTCTGCCTATAATATTTGAAGAGTTCCCTCAATTTCTCCAGGATCCCATCATCAGATCCTGACCTGGTGTCAATGGGACCACCCTTGAGGTATTACCTATACGCCGAAAAAAGATTTGTTCAAATCGGTTCATAATTGGCGGAGTTATCGCGTAACAAACATAGAAAAAAAAATTAAAAAAAAAAACATACGGGTCGAATTGAGAACCTCCTCCTTTTTTGAAGTCGGTTGAAAAGTCGTATTCTAACTCGCCCGGTGTCCTGTCAAAGGAAACCGGAAGTGGACAAATACGCAATTAAGCGTATGCACACTGCAGAGGCCAAGTCACCGAAATTATGGGCATCTTTTGGTTTCTCGATGGCCATGACCAGCTCCTGTCCATCAATAATGACGTGAGCATCCGGACGTTCAGGAAGATATTGCTCACAAACCATAAATCCTACCACAAAAGTTATACACCATCTTATAGAAAATTTTATTGAAATAATTGAAGGGTCGGCAGACAAAAGTACATAAGTCAATAAGTGAACTTTACAGGAGAAGGAAAAAACTGAATATAAAACTATGTGTGTGTTGTTTGTATATTTTATGCATGTGTAATTACAGTATTATTTTGCCTAAACCATACAAACTTTACATGCATAAAATATACAAACAACACAGTTTTTTATTCAGTTTCTTCCTTCTCCTGTAAAGTTCACTTTTTACTACTGTACTTTTGTCTGCCGATCCTTCAATTTATGTCCTTGACACTTTATTACTAACTATTTTTTATTTTGCCATCTACCACTGCTGGGCAACGGCCTCCCCCTCTTTCTTCCACATTTCCCTGGTCTGTGCCACCTCCGGCCACCCCGGCAAAAACCTGTCGAGGTCGTCCCGCCATCTCCGTTTAGGCTAACTATTACTAACTCCAACACTTTTTTGTTTAAAATAGTTAAAACCACGGTTAGGGACATATTTCGAAGAAAAAAGAGGGGAGGAGCCAAAATTCGGCTTGGCAACATTCAGAACCGAATTCAGCAGGCTTTTTTACATCTAAGAAGTCATCTTGCCTAAATGGCTCACAAAATGCCGTTGACACGATGAAGCCGATATTTGAAAATGTTTCCCAGTCTAGTATTAGGAGACCCTTTTGACGATCGACTGCCAAGGTTGCTATGCTAGCCAAAACAGTGTCGCCCAGTGTTGCCAACTCTGTAATCTAGCGGATGGTAGAATTGTTCTAAAAATACGGTATACTTCCGAAATTACGTTGTAAATTCGGAAAATCAAAAAATATTGAAAATACGGTATATTGCTTTTCCATACAGGGTGTAACAGAAAGGTGTAGTCATATTTGAGGGGGTTGTTAGGGACATCATTCTGAGCAACTTTCACAATGAAACCGATTTGATCAGAGCAACATTAATTTTCACTTCTCTATACAAATCAGCTGACCGCCCGGACCAAAACGTATGGAGCAATAAAAAATTCTAGGTCAACGGGAAGTACCCTCTAGGTTTTCATTCCCTTGCGATTATCAAGCAATTTCAGCAAAATTGAGACATCAGACAGGTATTTTTTGACCTATAAGTTTAATTTTTTCACAACTTCAACTTTATCACAATTTCAAATTTATAGCTCCGTGCGTTTCTGAGTTTAAGTCTTAACAGACGGTGAGACAGACAAGACGGTGAGACAGACAGACAGACGGTGAGACAGACAGACAGACGGTGAGACAGACAGACAGAAATTTACCACTCGACCTGTCAAAACACTTTCGACCCACTACCGAATAGATTATAGTGATAGTGCCTAGGAAAGTGAATGAATGATTTATTGGTATTAGCAAACAAACTTGTGCTCAGAGTTGATTTTGAAACCTTGTGTTCATTTTGGCGCTTTTTAGGGTACCATACCCGAAGGGTTCCAAACGGGACCCTATTACTGAGACTTCGCTGTCCGTCTGTCCGTCCGTCCGTCCGTCCGTCCGTCCGTCCGTCCTGTCTGTCACCGGGTCCGTCTGCACGAACCGTAATAGCTAGAAAGCTGAAATTTTCACAGAATGTGTATATCTGTTGCCGCACCAACCACAAATACTGAAATACGAGAGATATTGCAAATTAAAGGGGGCCCCGATACAAGAGACGTGTTTAGATACACTTACGCATTTCAAAATTGAGATCTTGACTGAAACTGTTTATTTATTGTCATAGCAACCATGTCATAGACACATATACTACACATTTAAATATGATAGCATATTTCGCGTCAACCCACATGGTTGTGGTAGCTCAGCCGGTATGATGTAGACTCTCAATCCGGAGGTCGTCGGTTCAAATCTCGTGAAGGCATAAACTTTTTAAATTTTCTTTTTGTTTATTTTTTTATTGTTTTGAGTGCTTTTGATTTGTACGATGGTACGGTACCCTTCGTGTGCGATACCGACCCGCACTTAACCGATTTTATTTTCGTTTTTCGCCAGGCCACCAGCACATATTCAATCTCAAAATTAATTACATCCTTTAATTATTATACATAACATAACTAACATAACATTTATATCATAGAATAGGACCTTGAAATCCTTGAGATCTTTGCTGATTACGGTGTTTTCAGCGTAGTTACGGGTTACGGTGCAGTTGGCATCACTGGTGTCGCCCAAGCTTTCGACTCGGGTGACCTATTGTCTGGGTTTGGATCATTATGTTGTCCATATACACTCCATTGTTGTCTTTAAAGTAACATAAGCTTGGCAATGGAAATAGAAATGATAATTTTTGGTTTATGGGTTCTATCGTTTGTTGCCACTTGCCACAAAACTAGCGAGGCCTTGAGATACAGAAGTTTTTTTTATTACGCAGGCAAAAAATTACACCTGTTTTGTGCCTAAAGGTTTGGGTCGTAATTTCGTGCATGTGTATTAGATATTTTATTCCAATGGTAAGGGACATTTTTGTACCTTAAATTTTTTCTGTATTCAGAAAGTATCTCATTCTGCTGGAATAAATTTTCAACATTTGAGGAAATCAATGGGCCATTTTAACCCTTCCGCTCTGAAAAGGAACCCGAAAACCCATACATAAGCAGTCTAAGCACCCATTTTTTTGCACTGCAGTATATATACCTTGTGATGTTTGATATCTAATTATGATATGATATGAATTTATATCCTAGTGTAAATAATGAACTGGCATATTTAGATACTTCTGTTGAAAATTGCAATATAAGATTTTCGGTGCGGTGAAAGAGATATGTATAGGTAAACATGGTGAGTCCTCCCGTGTCATTGATGATGAGTATGATGACTTAGTAGTTTGAGAGGGCGGAGGGTAGGGCTTGCTTGATTCGCGAGGGGATAGTGCGGGGTGCAAGTGCATCGGGGGGGTGTGGCCGATGTCGCGTTGCAGTTCGTCATTGGTTGTCCGCTGTCGGCGCTGACGACCCCTCGCCGACGTACGCACCTCGTGCCTTCCTCTCTGCTTGCCTATTGATAGTTGATACATACATTTACAAATTGATTCGCTAATTTCCGAGCGGGCCTTTTTGAAAGTCTTGAGGAATAAATGAGAACTACCAGATTTGACGCCAAGTACTTTCAGGGGACAAGGTTACTGGATTATTATAATACGGTATTGGACAACATTAAAAATATTCGACAAAATATGGTAATCCTATCAGATAGTAGCGTAGAAATCTATATTTCATTATATTTTAGAGTAAAATATGTTTATTTTTTGCGGATTCCAGGAATTAAAATGAATAAACTATCGAAATATAATCTGTGACGAAAACATGACGAAAACGCTCTGCCTGACGTTTATCTCTGGTGATGTCACACGCTCGTGTCTGACATCTTGCTTGACTGAATCATAATGATGGCGGGTGTTCACTCACGAACATGTCACGTCACGCGAGTCATGTAACCGGCGCCATTAGAAATACAGCGTCTTTTGCGCAGTTTTTTCAAATTCAACTTTATTAATTTTTATTGAAATTACAGAAGATATCCCGGAAATATAAATGTAGTGCGCTTAAAATGTAATAACCTTTATTTTAAAACTACCTCCAAAATGAGGCCAATACCGTATTATACAAAAAAGCACTTATTATTTCTAAAATGTAATAGGAGATTGTTTACCAAGGGAGTAAAGAACTATTTTTAGGGCGAGAGTGTTTTTTGAATCCAGAGCGACCGAGGGATTCTAGATCTTAAGATAAGATAAGTAGAATCCTGAGGGAGCAAGGGTTTCAAAGTACATCACTCGAGCCAAAAATAGTTTTTACTCCTGAGGTGGACACTCTACTTTTCACACCCTCTATAAGAAAATGAGTAATCAATAAAATACCATACTCACATGTTTAGAATTAGAATTGTATAATTATTAACACAATTGTGCTATGTCCTACACACAGTTAAAGCTTGTTTAGTATTGACTAAATCTTGAAAATAGGCTCAAAATGCATTTTCAGAAAACCACTTTGTTGCCCTTCAATTTTACCACATGATTACAGTTTTTACAAATATTCCTCTTGATTTTATTGGTATCAGATCTTGTATTTGTCATTTGCGTTTGTTTTTATATCATCTAGACTCTAGATGATATAAAAACAAACGCAAATGACAAATACAAGATCTGATACTTACTTGACTTAGATGTTTATGTTTTCTATATTTATGACTAAGTATCCCTTTTATGCTTAATGATGATTATTATATCATTGCATTTCATATTATGCAACGCGACAGTGAACCCTGTCGGCCATCCATCACTTGTTCACGGATCTACTCCACCAGCTATCACCCACCTACCTTCACCTCGCTCGCCTCGTCAAGCATCCATGAGTCCAGTAATACGGTTTCCGACGTCTTGTGTCATATTCAATCGTTGTGGAATCGGATCTAAAGGCGTGATTCCTAGCATAGAACGAATGTAAACGTGCAAAGGAAAATATTAGGGATCCAAAAGAAAATAGGGTAGGTAACCTCCACAAAATTGTGCGGAATCTTAGGTGGAAGAGACCGACTCGCACTTGGCCGTTTTTTTTGTGATTGCGCCATTTGTACCAGAAGCGGGGAGGGTCGCTTCGTGCCCTTCTATTGTCGACGCATACATACATACATACCTGCCCCGACTTACCTTACCTGCCCGACTTGTGCTAAACGACCGCTATTTATACTTGGCAAAACCGGAAGAGCCAGCATAGCAACCGAATTGACCCTGAATCTGGCGATTAGTTGAATAAGGGCTCCCGAATGTGTACTGCCAGTGAATACATTGAATGCCCTGTTTAAAGAATCCATCCATCCGTTATTCGTATGTGGGCTCAAATGAAAACCACTAAGGGCGGCTTGCAGAGTTGCCTAAATCTAGATTTAGCGTCTTACACCGATTTAACTTTGACATATTTCATACATTTGACTGATGCTAAATCGATTTAAGTCGCTAAATCTAGATTTAAGCTGTTTCTGCAAGCCGCCCTAAAGGTTTGTACGTACAGTCGTACAGTAACAATGCGCATACAAATATTCGCCAGTTCCTCGTATTCCGAAAACACCCGAACCCGAATATAAGTAATCGTATAAGTCCTAAACATTGCACTTGCAATTTGTAACTTGCCCGAAAGAAATAGGGAGTCAAATGTCATGTCTAAACAATCGAAAGCAGTCGGCGGCGGCGGCGGTCGCCGCTGTCACTCACTTTCATTAACGGGTACGACCCGTTAAAGTGCGCAATTTTACTTAAAATAGCTAATATTCGCACTTTACCTAGTTAATTTGCACATTAAGCAAAAATAATTCGTCCCGTTTTGTTTGCATACGCTTCGCTCCGATCGGCTCGCTCCGGTTTTGCTTCTTCTAAATTCCAACCTAACCTAACCCAATTGAAACTAAGCCACAATAACCTACTCTAGCCAAAGGTTTTTGAGTAGAAATATTGACCTAAGAAGTTGTTGTTGTTGGCTTTATTACTTTTATCACAGGCAGTAGTGAAATATTAATAATACAATCGAGTAATTTTAAAAGAATCGAGTAATGTAATTTTAATTCCGACGTTTCATTCAAGTAAGAATCTGCTTAAAGCACTTTAACGTATGCTTGGTCGTTATTGTGCACATTACCTAGTTATTGTTAAAGAGAGAAATGAAACAATTTTGCGCACTTTAATGTGCGCATTACTTAGTTAATGTGCACTCTAACTGATTTGCGCACTCTAACGGTAACGTATTATATATTATGATAGTACATGGGTCGATTTCAGGTCACAATGACGCGTCATTTGTGTGAATTAATCTCAATCGTGTGACATAAAAATTCGTGAAATCGACCCTCGGAGAAAAACGCTATTTGCAGCGTGCCGTAACAACGTTCGTAGCAGATTCAAAACGCTTGCAACGCTATTTGCAGCGTGCGTGACACCGTTCGTGGGTCGATTTCACGTCACACGAATGACCGTCTTTCGGTATTATGTCACACGAATTAATATCATTCGTGTGACATAAAAATCGTGAAATCGACCCACATGCGGGCAATGAAAAAGGTTTCGTCCCAGGGGCTGTAATGTTGCATAAATGTGTTGATTTGATTCAGATCATAGATAGTCATTTGTGTAGATTTGTTGATGTGTGTGTGTTGGTAATTTTCCCCGTATCTTATTTATTAAGCTGTCCGTGAAACTACCAAACACACCCAAACCATAAATGATAGCATGGCTACAACAACATAATATTCCGCATGACCCATGCGTGACCCAAACAAATTAAAACCCGAAATATACGAAATTTTAAAGATACATAAAGAACGATACACCAATGAATGAGGGCAGGATCATATCTGATCTTACTAACGCGTCTATGAACACCACCTATTATATCAAAGAAAAACATTTATTTCAGTATTATTTTTCATACTACTAAGAAAGACATTACAATTCACATAAATTAAATTGTATTAATTGGAAATTCAAATGACTACTTTCCGTCGATTTATATTACAATAAGGAAATTACAAAATCTATCAAAATTGACTGTTATTGTGAATAGTCGTTACAAATTCGCTTGAGATATTCGTTAGGATGGGTAATTGCCCTCATTCTTTGCTATTGATCATATAATGGAGGAACTAGGGCACAACATTGTACGTTTACCACCATGCCATCCCGATTTTACCCTATCGAAAATATTTGGGCGCAAATAAAACAACACGTGGCCACAAAAAAAATCGCAATGATTGTAACGTCCGGTAAAGGACCTACATTAGAACAAATAAATATTAAAGGGCCTGAAGAATGGAGAAAATTTCGTGACCATGCCATTAAATGTAAAGATGAGTTTAGGAAATTCGCCCCAAGTATCGTTAGTTTTGCTGATGAAATGATTATTTTCACAGGTGATGATACCGGTGAGGATGATGATACTTAAATTTTATCCGATGCCTCTACCATGTCAGGAATAGAGATGCTCTCTGACTCTAATTATCAGTGGTCGGCGTTAGGTGTGCTATGTCGCGGGATTCATGAATGCTAGCATAATGTGGACATACCTTATTCTAGGATTAGATCTTATTTTCCGGGATTCGCATTTAATTAATTAATTCGTAACTTGGTATTTAACCCTCGGGGTGCCTGGTTGACCCACCAGGCACCCCAAGGTCTATTTACAAATGGATCTTAAATGTTAAAAGAAATTCTTTAAAAATGGAAAATATTGGGAAAATTATTGTTATTTTTTTTACCAATGATGATGACGATGACTGCTCTGGTTCTTATTCTACTGAAGAAGATATAGGTAGAATGAAATGGTCCATAGTTTTAGTTTATTTGTATAAAATCAGATGATTACTTTTGATTTTTGTATTATTTAAATACTTATCTTGATAAAACCTTTCTAATTTCACCATTTGTTCTTAACTTGATAAGACCTATTGTATCACCTATATACTCCTGCGGGCCTAGCATGACAGCCAATATGTTGACGCGCCGTGAAAAGTGCGGTACAGAGCTATTTATGCCGCATCGCTGTGTCCGGCTTTTTCCGCGGCGCGCGTCGACATAATGGCTGTCATGCTAGGCTCGCTGGTGTATCCATAAATTTAACTCGCGTCAATATTTTTGGCTTCCCTGAAGTTAGCGCAATCCGATGCGCAGAACGCAAAATCGGTGTCAGCGGGTTGGCGCGAGGTGGGGGGAGAAAGAAAAAACTAACAGCTAACAATTAAAGGGAAAATTGCTACCTATTAATTAATAGGTAATCAATAGAATTTTCGAATCCCGGAATCCTGGGGTATATCCATATTATTCATAACGTTTGAGGTCATTCACCCCAAATAGCACACCTAACGCCGACCACTGCTAATTATAGACCTCTATGTGGATGGATATCATCTCCCGAACGCTCGAAATACGACTTTTATCGAACAGTGGCGAAGATTTGTATGATGCGCATTATTACTTTGGGTCTACTGTACACTTAATCGTATCCATTCGCACTAAAAGGGAGAAAACAATTACATGAAGTTTAGATATCCAAGTTTAGATATAGATCCGAGCCATTTCCAAACGTATCTTTCTCCGAAACTTGATCTATTTTATTTTTTTGTTCTTTAGACTGGCCCTGAAGCCATTCTATTTTTAGTTTTATTTCATTTTATTTTAGTGACATTCGAAAGAAAAAAAGTAATTGTAAACGTATTGAATGACAAGAATCCTATGAAACAATTAGTTTACTATTTATATTTTTAGTTTCGAATAACTCAGTTATAAATAGTAAATTGAAAACCTTAAACCCAAGAGCTCTTGTGCGGCATTATAGGTATGTGTTAATTTGATAAGAGGTAAACCTATCGGATCCCCTCCCTTAACTATCCAGCACTCCGTGTATATGAAGAGCGTCAGCAACCTCCTTGGATATTTGTATTGGATTAGTTTAAACTATACTTACTTACTTACTTACTTACTTACTTAGGTACTTGGAATTCTGTATATTCGTGGGAAAATCTTATTTTTCTATGTTGTCCTCCTGATCCAGCAGTTGTACTTTGTACTTCGTCTTTATAATTCAGATATAAAATTATTGCATGCAAATTAATACCTACCTACTTAAGTTATTCAAATTCAGTTCGAAAACCTGATATTCGATTAATTCTCCCATGCTTGAGGGGTCCTATTTAGAGATCAGATGTCGTCTAACGTTCGTAACGTGCTTTATGAGCTTATTATTAGCAGTGATGTGCACACACACACACAAGCGCACACAATCCCTCTCGATTGAAACGTTTAGAGATGAAATTTTATTTTTTATTTAAATAGTGTAAAAAATATTTAACACTGAAAGTGAACGAGTTGAACAGAAATCAGTATCTACCTACTTCAAGCAGTCTGCATATGAATTTAAAATTATTATTAGTTTGTCCATTTTAAATGGTTGTTCGGTTAGTTCACATTTTTAACGTTTTTTTTACTATTTCCAGGATCCACAAAGAAGGGTGATTCAAATCTTTCATTGCTTGTTCATTTCCGAACATAAAATTCGTCCTCACTCGTGAGTGAGCAGTTTAGAGTTTACTCATATCGTGAACATCCGTGGTCATTCCACTGTCTATTTATCATTATAATATTCCTAAGTATTTTAAACTCATGATCCCACTCAGAGAAGAACAATACATTCGATTGCAATCGTATACTGTTAAAGGACCGACAGAAGATAGGCCGTACTTCACTCCATCCTCCAACCAATGCCTAATAGCTGGATCCACCACACCAAACGATCCAACGCGCTCCGATCGTCCACAGGATCATTGTGGATTGGCAGGAATGTGTTGGATCAGCCATCAGGATCGCAAGAAATTGTAGAATAAAAGAGATTAAGGTCCATTTGCACCAAAAACAGTAATCATGACCAGCGCCTTAATTATATTTAGCAGCTGTCAAAATGTATGAAATTGTGTTTGTGATTAACGCGCTAATCACAATTAGTATTTTTGGTGCAAGTGACACTAGTGTGTGTATTTCATACATTTTGCCAGCTGCTAAATAGAAGCTCGGCGGTTGGTGGTACAAACACAATAAAACATTATATTCATATCAACAGACTGCATTAACATCAATTAATATGCTGCTTTGTTTTTAAACAGCTGCAAACGAGAAGCAAACAGGTATTTTGTTTTTCCGCGTGAGTGTTAGGCACAGAATTCAATCTCACACTACGTGTAGGCTGAAAGATTGAATTCTTTGCCTAACACTCACGAGGAAAACAAAGTGCCTGTTTGCTTGGTAGCAAGTAAGAAGGCAGTTGAAAAGCAGATGATAAATTTAGATTCGACCTTATTGAACGAAATATTTTTTTGTGTGAATTTTTCGGAGACGCTAAAAAGTGTCACGTGATCTGAGGTAGCAATGAGTTAACTAACTTTTTGATTTTCATTGGAATGTAGCCTTATTTTTTTTGTACTAAAGTAAAATCGTCAATCCCATTGCACGGGTATGAGAAAAGCATGAAAATTCGGAAATACGCGATTTTTTCAGTTATTAGACCTAGCTCGATCGATTTTTTACCCCCAAAATTGTAAATTTCATCGAAAAATACAACGCCTTTTTCTAGAACTCAAAATATACCTATATGTATTGTTACCCCGTTACATACAATACAAATATTTATTCCTTGTATTAGATAATGGCTGCCGCTCAACTCGGTCCTTGCCTCGCGAACACCAATTAAGGATTAAGACGCTAATCGTATTTAGTGTTTTTGGTGCAAATTGACCTTAGTAAGAGTGAGCAAAACCGTCGATGATGCTGTGCCTGAAATAATGACTATCAAAGATGCCTCTATTGAATTGCGTTCTCCAGAGTCACATAAAATATTACGTAATTATAGACGTTAAGGTTTGCGTGCTGCTAGGGTCTAGTCTAGAGCTAGAGTCAATGAACCTTTTATCTACTGGCTGCTGTACACTCTCGCGCAAGGTAGTTTCTCGTACTCGTACTCGGCCTCGGTCCGGCTTGTTTCGCTTATTATGTCGCCGCCACTTGGATGCATTAGGCACACGATGAGAAGCCCGGGCCGTAATTTGATCGCATTGCTACAGATCCACCTGGCAATTAATGGGATGAAATTGCCTAATGGTTCCTGTGCAAATGATTTGTGTTTATGCATAAGATGTTTATGAATATTCGTATTTCAGCTAAAGCTACACTCACACTACAGCTGGTTTGTTGAGTTTAACTTAACTTTACATACAGGTTTCACACTAAATTTGGCCCCAAATGTCACGAGGAGGATCTTATGTAAGCTTCGGCAAACGCCATAGCGGTGGCCAATTTTTGGAAAAATATAATTTAATTTGCAACAATTTACAATTTAACGTTTCCACACGATAAGAAGACTAAAGGACTTAACCTATTCACAATTTATCACTTGGTTTGGTCAATTGAAATTAAATTGAAGCTACATTTTACAAAAGGATCACTGGCCGCCTCGGGCATTGTGAATACAGACCGGTCGAAGTAATAAATTTATAAATTGACCAAGTTTCTTGGTGATTATTCATACTGCCCGGTCATTACTGGAAACACCTTCACATAGCTTCTAACCTTGATGAGAGGGGCCGACCTCTGTGGCGCAGCGGTTGCACGTCTGCCTACCATGCGAGAGGTCCCGGGTTCTAATCCCGGCTGGGGACAAAAAAAAATATCTTAAAAATAAATAGGGTCGTGGCACCAGTCCCAAACCAGGAGCCAGTCGTTGACCATTTTCAACTTTAATTTAAAATACTAAGGTCGTGTCGAATTTCCCGCCACTTTTTGTGCGGTTGGCAACCTTGTGTGTCCATCACTGATCAACCAATAGCATTTAACTGTGAATATGGCGCCGCATATGTCAGTCAGATTGATTTACCGGAAACACCTCTCGTTCACTTCGTTCCGGGCGGCCATTGTAACTAGGCGTCGCATGCAGGTAAGATTTTTAAATCACTTTGAATCTTTGACTGGGGATATTGTAATGTGTTGTTTTTGTTTTAATACATAGCTTAGGTGGATAAACTTACAAGAATACAAAATAATTTTAGTATATTTGCCCGTTTTCATAATAAAATTACGCTGGTTAACTACTGGAACTCTACTAATAGTTGACCAATTGGACAAACACTGGGGAATTCCATTTTTTTGCAATATCAATTATTTTCTTATACACTAATCCTCGGTTACTTTAAGTGATAGATCTTACATTCTGAACACTTGACTAACTCACACAAGACCAATAGTTGACCACTGGTTAAATACTGGTGCTTTTCATACTACATGTTCGATCTAATAGTTGACCATTTTTGGTTTTAACAGACAAAATACCGCCAGTAAAACGAAAGGTGTTTTTCAAGTATTGTGAAGAGGATGTGACAAAGGCTATAGAAGAAATAAGTAAGGGTGCTAAAATACGAGAGACATGCCGCAAATGTTCCTCGCTCAACCATCATAAACAAAATTAAGTTAAGTTAAATTTTCAAGACTGTTAATGTTTAAAACACTTTGTAAGTTGACTGTCGTACGGTCCTAAAGTAAGAATTTATGTATGCCACAAGATTGATCTCAAAATAATCATTTTAACCATTAATTATTCGATTTTATTAGCTGGTCAACTATTGGTAATTTCATTGGTAAATTACTGGACCTCGCTGGTCAACCTTAGGAACTTTCCGAGTTTTTGCGTGTATATATTTTTTATGAATGAAGTATTATATATACTGGATTTTTATTTATTCTTATCAATGACCCACTAAGTAGGGAATACGAATACATTTCGCTCATTAAATTGGGTGATAAAGGCTAGGAGCTAGCAGAAATTACATCTGAAAATTTCTCTTAAATGGTTTGGGACTGGTGCCACGACCCTATATGTCTTGGAAAATAAAAATAAATGTACGTCTTGAATGTTTACATGTTTTGCTGTCGCTGTTTCTGGCGCCCATGACACGCAGGGTTATTCTAGTGTGGGGCCAGAAGCAATGTATGTGCCTGTACGTAAACGTTTGTTTTATGAATTGAAATGACATCTTGCAAAAACTAATTCTAATCAAAGAAGTCCCGTTTTCGGTTTGGCAGATTCTCAATAATTTTACACGATGCTTTATTTAAATGAACAGGTCTAGGCTTTTCATTGAAACCGGTATTTAATTTACGGCTCAGGATTTTGTTCAAGTGCCTGATTTAACAAAACAGCTGCGACATTTACCATACGGCGGCGACCATAAACGTCGATAACACTATTCTTGAGATTGCAATTGCAACGCATCACTACCATTTGTTCGCTTATGGCCAACTTAGCAAACCGTCCACTATATTTCACGACTTCGTAATCGGTAAACTTTGCAATCAGTCAACTTCGTAATCGGTCAACTTGATCGTCGAACCAACCGGTCCTATTTTTCCTGACAGGACGTGGTGGTTCGACAACAGTCGAACCATCCGGTTACCAAGGGACACGTGTCAAGTATTTGACACATGTCAAAATTGATCATCATGTAACGGGACGATTCGAGATCGGGACGATACCGGAAGGGGACAATCCGAGAACGGGCCCAAATACGAAAGCCAATATTTCGAGGGAGGGACATACATAATGCGAACGGGACATTACCGGCCGAATCGGTTTGCCGGGCATACAAGGAATAGGAGACCGTTTGAGAAGTGGACCTTTTGAGAAGTGGACCTTTTGAGAAGTGGACCTTTTGAGAAGTAGACCTATTGAGAAGTGGACCGATTGCTCATCTCCTACAGAAAATTTTAGTGGACTATTTGGCCATAAGCGAACAAATGCGCGTAACTAATGCCTACAAACGTTATGTCAAAGGTACTTATGTCGAAATATTTGTACTAAACTTGAGCAAGCTAAATCTGGTTTTTAATGGATATTATGTGACCTTAAGTTAATAAGTTAAAGTTAGTTTTATGAATTAGTTTCGGTATGGCGGCGGCGGATGGCAAAGCACGTGGCATCGAATTTTAGTTTTTGGTATCAGCAGCTGTTTTCGCACAATGGAGTGGTATAATGTGTATGTCGTAGAGCAGATAGGGGTTGTCTGCCTGTGTTCGGCAAAAGCACACAGCTGTCGAAGGCGTTAGGAAAGCGTTAGAGGGTACTTTATATTTATACACTTCATCACAGTCAAGACCAAAAAATAGGTAGGTATAGTATAATTCCATTCGTGTATAACTGACGATTAGAAATACCTGTATGGAAAAAAGAAATAGATTGTAGGTATTTGACGGCTGGGAGCCGGGAGCCAGACAAGACAAGTACACGACGACGATTGCGCGAAGGACGTTACTTGACTACGTAAATTCACTAACTAATATGACAGACAGACAGAACTGTTGTGCTATTTAAGGCAGATTCTTTGTGGCCTATTAGGCCTATTAAACTATCATATTATGGCGCCTACTTGATTTGGTAGAGCAATATTTCAGTAATTGTCACTCATCCATCTCATGCAAGTTACAACAAAATTTGTGCAACCAGGCCGTGTATATCAAATCATAAAGGGTTACTCGATTAAAACAATTACTAAGGCCCACTGGCTATAAGCGGATCAACTCAATTCTCCGATTAACTTTGACAACTCCATACAAAGGGCATGTAACCATATTGGCATACCTACCGTCCGCCACCTGGAAAAAATCATAAATTCGTCGCCACTAATGAAACTGGTGTCAATCGATAGTAAAACGCATTAGAAAATCAAATTTTTTTTTTTTCAAATTCCCGTAACATGTGTATGTAATACTTTCGGAGCTAGACGAGTCGGGAAACTACCTTAAATCCTTAACATAGCTAATTTTGCTTAAAATAAATATTGTATTAGTTCAAAAAATAAACAACATTCAAGAATTCTCTAAAAAATGCTTGTCTCACCCGGAAATCGAAATGACTACTTACAAATAAAAAAAAACTGACAGTCGAAGCTCCGCGAAGGTAAGTAAATGGAGAAATGTTATCTTTTATCATTCACTGCATCAACTAGTATAAAAAATGTAGCGAGTGTTTATTTTTAGGGTTCCTTACCCGAAGGGTGCCAAACGGGACCCTATTACTGAGACTTCGCTGTCCGTCCGTTTCCATTAAGCAAAATTAGCTATATCATAAGGATTTGAGGTAGTTTCCCTCCAGGTACCATAGATTTTTTCCACGTCGTCATCTAGCTCCGAAAGTATTCATGTTAATTTGTGTTTTTTATGCGTTTTACTATCGATTGACACTAGTTTCATGAGTGGCGGCGAATTTATGATTTTTTCCGGGTGGCGACGGGGTAGGTATGCCAATATGGTTACATACATGCCGTTTGTATGGAGTTGTCAAAGTTAATCGGAGTTATAGCTAGTGGCACTAAGACTGGATTCGACAAACAAAAAGTTATCCGGAGAATAACTATCCGGAGGATAACTTGTAACTTTTTCATAGACACCAGTGACACCTAGATGACATCACCTGGCCTAGGTTTCACTGGTGTCTATGAAAAAGTTAAAAGTTATCCCCGGGATAGTTATTCTCCGGATAACTTTATGTTGGTAAAATCCAACCTTACTCAAGTACCGGAATGCCCATTTTATGCTGTAACTATTAACATAGCAATGTGATCATGGGTGTTTATAGTCATTGTCACGAGATATATTCTGGCTATAAGGATCGCATATTCGTTTACTTTATGTAATACGTATGGACTTCACTGTCAGGAGACAGATTTTGTAGGCTCGTTTTCGGGTATTAGACGCCACTGTCAAACAAGCGGGGGACCAAGTAAGGTCATGAAGTAGGTTTTTTTAAGTTTCTAACTTGGCCACTTATTATGTTTTCTCAGGACCACCTTTGGGGCAGATAGATTTCTTGCCATGCCTGGGTTTTCACCGACCTTTACGGTGCAGGGGCAAGTGCACCGTAAAATAGGGTCACTTTTACCTCCGCCCAACGGTCAAGCACAATTTTTGCAAAACTTCATGGTAGATGACAAGGCGGAAACTGATAGACGGTGTAAAAATTACTCTTGAACAAGCGACTGTGTTTGTATTTTCACAAAACGTCCTGCTGCACGATCACAATAGGATGGTGCACTATTGCGTAATCTGGATGCACCACGGTTGTGCAATGGCACCAGGTTACGCATCACTGATAGTTATTGTTATCGCGGGCTGATTTCAGTCAGTGGTAGATATTTACAAATATTACAAATATTTCTTTGCCTTCTCTACGTTGGACCACTTGGAAAATAAGGGCCAAGAATCTCTAAAGATATATTTTTTAAACAGATAGGTAGGTAGACTAGGTATGTTTGGCTTAAAAATTACACAAATACATAATATATGCATTATTATCAATTTATGCGTAGGAACTGCTTAATGTAGGATAGCATATATCATCACGAAACACGCCGCGTCCCAAATCATCCAGGTTTTATTCTATTTTGTTTTTTGTTTTTTAATTATGTGTTTGTGTACCTTTCAATGAATAAATAAATTTATCTATCTATCTATCCCAGGCAACGTTCAAGCTGTCCGTCCAGATCGGCGTGGGAAGGTGGAGGGGAATCATACGCCATTCTACGCGTAAGGCCAGTGTGTTTCTGGAACTTACGTTCGCAACGCGTCAAACTCTCCAGAAACACACTGGTCGTACGCGTGGAATGGCGTATGATTACCCCTTCCACCTGAATGTCAAGCGTTGTGTACGTGGGACGAGTGTGCACATCAACTCTACCACGTTGCGTTGCATACGTTGCATACGTAGGCTCAGTTTGTTCCACAGAGTTTGTTCCTACCTGTACTCTGCTCCTGCCGCGACAAAACCTCCCACCGCACTAGACATGCTACGGGTGCAGGATGTTTTTCTACCTACTTAACTGAGATTCTAACCCGGGACTTCCCACTTAAGGGGGCTGCGACAGCGTGAATTTCCCATGCAAACGTAATATAAAAATGATTTGAATTTCGACCACTGACAGACGCAAAGCGGAGGCTTAGTAATAGGGTCCCGTTTGGCACCCTTCGGGTACGGAACCCTGGAAACAGCTCTAAGGGACCACAGAGCTGAGCAAATGATATTAACTTCAGCTTGATACCACCAGGGTTCTCTATTTTAAGAACCGTAATAGGTAGTTGTTTCACAGGAGAGTTTAATTTTTCAAATAAGTGTTGTAGTTGTAGGATGGTGCTGAAACCTTCGTGTGAGAGTCTGACTGGCACTTGGCTGTTAAATAACTTATTCGTATTCTTTTTACATATTTTTCAATGTTTTTCAAAATTGTCGAATACTCGAGATAAGTACCTACTCGAGAAATCGCTCCGAAGAGTTCTCGACACTCGAGAATCAAAATATGGCGAGAAATCGAAAACCCTAGTCTGGCCTCTTCGACCTTGGACAATGGCATTTCTACCTGCGTGTAGCTGTTCTCGTTGGCCTTGGATGGGCAATAGGATTATGCTCCTCCTATCCTATCCTAAGTCGCCTAATCCAAGACAAATGCCAAGCTAAAGTGTCTGTATGCTTCGTTGTAGTGTGTGTGCGTGATTGAAATGAAATCGCGTGTAGTATTGGGTGCTTTTTGTTTAGCCTTAGAACTTTATATTTGGGTGGGCTAGCTAGAGAGTAACCTATATTCACTGATGTTTTTCATGAATTCTGTAGTCTGCCGTTACATTTCTGAATATGGAATTGTTAATTTTGTAAGTGAAAGAAATACCCAGTATTATAAATAACACGTTATATCCCTCATTCCGTACTACTTTTTTCATGTAGTTGTATGCATGTATAAAAATGTGGAAAAAGACGCCACCTTAAAAACTATGAAGAAGAAATTAGATAATATGAAAACCAAAATTTTGCAAATCTTGATATGAGTTTCCCGTCGCAAGAAACCTAAAAGTTACAATTAATCTCTCTCTTGCACTTATACTTTCATGCAGGAAAATATCTTGTTTTTGAATTGCAGGTGTCACCAAGTTTAGTAATTCTGAAATCTTCAGGTTATAAAATATTCATTATATTTATTGTCGACAATTTGTTCCTCAGCAATAAATACTCCTTGACCCAAGTCCTTCTTTTTTTCTTTTTTTTTTTACTTCTAAGGACGCTACGCTACGGCCAAGGCTACTCCTCAGAACAATAACTAACTACTTGCTTTAGTTATTGTTCTGAGGGCTACTCCAAGGACAATCTTTTGATTTTTAGAAAATACTGGCGGCATTGCATCCGAGACGTTCGTCACTGATACGCTTGAAATGCTGACTGATTCAGTGTCTAAATTTAGAATAGTGTAATAAGGAGCGTCCTTCCTATCCCCTCTCTTGCTTTCTAATTAGGATTACTAAATTTAGCCAAGTGTAATAAGCCCTTTAGACGAGCTAACTCCTCAATACAAGGTACAAATACAATGCGTGGCTGACGGGCAGCAGCAGGCAACGCATAGCCTAAACCGGTGGACCTAGAGCCATGAAACTTTGTACAGACGTTCCGTAGTAGCGTGGGGTAGCTAGCACTGAGCTGGGATTTGACTAAATTAATTCCCCAAGGGGTCGGGCGGGGGGGGGGGGATAAGGGGTTACTGTTTGTATTAAACTCAATCTAATCAAATAGGGTTTGTGCAAGTCGGTTTTTTCTAAAGTTTACTTTTTGTTTCAATTTGATTGTTGGGTAAAATAAAGCTAAGTGCCTACTTTAATTACACCTCAATGACTTACAAAACGGTAAGTACAGGTATTTAAGGTAGGTAGGTGTACTTTTAGTAAGTAGGTATCATAGGTGAATCAGGTAAATTAAGTAGGTAGAATTTCCTTAGGTGAACAAGGTGAATTATGTTATGATTACGAAAAGTAAACTTGATTCACCCAGGTGTTTTAAAGTACTTACTTATACAAAAAGTATACACCTCGGTGCAGGTGATTTAACACCCACTGTAGCGTAAGGACAAAAGAGTCCTTGGAACAATATTGACATTAAAATTATTAAAAAAAAATGACATTAAAATTATTTTGACAGTGGGTACCAAGACGTCAATGAATGTCAATTTTTGACGTTGGTTGGTACCCACTGTCAAACTAATTTTAATGTATTTTTTTATTATTATTTTGGTGTGACAATGGCTCGACTTAGGGGGACCAGGTGAATGAAGTATACGCACCCGCTAAAGAGTGCAATGCAAACCGTAACGTATAACCCGTGCGCTCCGCGAAGGGCCCCGCTTTGGCCGGCCGGCATTGGCTGGCAGCTCGCTCGCTCGCTCGCTTGACTCATTCAGTCGCAGTCAGTCCAGCCAGTCGGCGGACGGAATTGAATTTGCTCACTCTCGTCGAGTCGACCGTGCGCGACGTAACGCACGCGGCCTGGCCGTCGCTCCACACTCGCACTAATACCCGACCCAATATCATACTTTCGGACCCTTATCTAACTTACGTCTTTCGTGTTGTACTTACGTATATATTTTTTGAGATGTATACTTTCTGTCATGAAAATAATATTTTCCTGATAAACATTTTAGTGAATATTTATCCCATACCAAGTACCTACATTGACGCCTGTTTTAGACGAGGTGGGTAGGGAGGCGGTTCATATTCGGCCGCCCTACGTGAGGCCCAGGCGGACGAAGCAGTGGAAAACGCGGGGCGCCGCGGCACGGACTAAGTAACAAATATACTTCACGAAGTGGGCTGTGGAAACCGCGCGGGGAGCTGCCACACGGATCGACTAACAAATATACTTCACGAACTCCAATCCTATCGCCGATAGAGCTATCGGGTGTGCTACCGAGTGTTTGACCAGCTGAAATTAACTAATCTATAATATGGTAATATCTTTTCCGATACCTAGTAATAGTCCACCACAACCTGTATCAGCCCACCCCACACAAAGAAATGCACTCTGCTTTGATCCGGGGACTACTGGGGCGTTCGTTATATAGTATAGACCATGACCACACACAACACTGCAAACCCGTTTAACCCCTCGACTGTCGTGTGGCCGCTATGGGCAGATAACAATTAAAATGTAATTGCACAAGACTTGTAAATTGTTAAAAAAAATCCCGCTGACGAAAGGAGTGTATCCATTGAGCTCACATTACTACTAGTAAGTAATATTAATATTAACTAATTAGTTAAATTAGTGTAATGACGCCGAACATCTTGAGCAAAATGTGACATGGTGGGGGAAAGTTTGCGCATGTACACTTACGTGCCAAAAAAACGACGCACTTAAAATTCTCAAAACAAATCGTACCTACAGTATACTGTATGAATCTTAGTGCACAATACTATATACTTACTTAGTTCAATCGATAGATAATTGAAACAAAAAGTAAACTAGAAAAAACCGACTTCCACGAACCCTATTTGATTAGATTGAGTTTAATACAAACTGTAACCCCTTATCCCCCCCCCCCCTTGGGGAATTAATTTTGTCAAATCTCATATCAGTGCTACCCCACGCTACTAAGGAACCCCTGTACAAAGTTCCAATGCTCTAGGTCCACCGGTTTAGGCTATGCGTTGCCTGCCCGTCAGCCACGCATTGTATTTGTACCTAGTATTGAGCAGATCTGGTGGCCATATGTGGTCTTCATCAGCAGTTCCGCATTACAATATTATGCTTACCATGTGCATTTGCACGAGTTATTATGAAAAACACAAAAATCACTATAGGTCTGCCTATAATATTTGAAGAGTTCCCTCGATTTCTCCAGGATCCCATCATCAGATCCTGACCTGGTGTCAATGGGACCAATGGGAAGGTAAACCCTTTCAAACAAAAAAATAATTTTCCAAATCGGTCCATCCGTTTAGGCGCTATCGAGGCACATACATAAAAAAATAAAAAACAAACATCCGGACGAATTGTAAACCTCCTCCTTTGGGACGTCGGTTAAAAATGAGAAAATATACTGTACCATTTGCATGAGGGACTGAGCGGTAACAGGTGCACAATAACTGTTTGAGACACGCGAAGTAGGTACATTTGCTGCGAACTATACAGATTTAATGGTCTGTGGATATGACTATCAAAATAAAACTGTAAATTATTTAGCGACATTTGTCGTCTTTATTGGTGTCTATTAACAAAGACTAATGATTTGACAAAAGACAAGATTTTTTATGGGATACCTACGATTGAAATTCCCTAAAATTACGTTTTTCCACGTACACCTATAAAACATAATAATATCTCCATCGATAGAAAACTCATCATATACCATCTTTCTGGCTTGCCTTTTTAAAACTACGTTCGGACGTCGAGGCATTTTTTATCCGTGATTTCACTGCACGCAAGTGTATTGGGCAGCGACGAGACGTGAACTCAAAGCGGGAAACTGATCTACCAATAGCGTGGCTAGGCGCTCTCGATGCGATGCTCCTTCCGCACGCCGCGTCCCGCACCCCATACCGTGGTGCGCAGTATCATATCACAGAAGAGATAATAGTACTCCGTACAGAACGGCCACTCCCTTCCCCGCGCTGATTCAGATACCGCACCCCACCCCTGGCGTCTAGGGACTGGTTGAAAGTCCAATAGACGCGGCTGAACGCCTGACGAGTGACCGACTGATGAAAGAAGTTAAGCAACAGCAACTCTATTGTTGTTCTTTTGAGAAACAAAAATTCTAATACCTTAACTCCCGGAATGTAACTTGGTCAGCATTTGCTGTGCGTGTCTCGCTCTCTCACAAGGACAGACTTTGTGCGAGACAGAGACAGAGATATATGTTTGTAGTAATTACTAGCTACTGACTACGATAATTGATTAAGTCAGTGTCGTAATATTTTATTTTTAACCGACTTCAAAAAAGGAGAGGTTCTCTAAAGGTTCTCTTTCATATTTTATTTTCTAAGATACCTAGTACTAAACCTTCCGTAATACATAATTATCAATTAAGTACATTTATTATAGGTATTCATTTCGTGCTATTCGTTGTTGGTGCGATTCAACAACGCGAACGAAGCACTTCGAGTTGAAAAGTAGGTAGGTACGCTTGTGTTCGGGTCGCGCCGTCGGTCGTCGTCTTTCGGTTCGCCCGACGCAAATCGCTGCATTTGCCGCGCTACCAGCCGGCCCTAGCAATATTTACGCACACATTTGCACGTATACAAACATCATTTGATCATGTAGTAGTAATAGGTTATTATTTTACGAGCGTTCTATGGAGTGTCCGAGGTAGCGTTGCCAGGTCCTCATACCGAAAAGCCGGACAGAGCTGTGAGTTTGGCCTAACATTTGGGTCAAAAAGCCGGACATCCTGCATTTTCAACAATTTTAAATATTTGTGTAAAAAATTATTTTTTTTTGGCCTAACATTTTGGTAAAAAAGCCGGACACTTTGCATTTTAGGGGATTTTTTGGTATTAATGTAGAAAATTAATGAAAACCAAGCTTTTTTGATAATTTACAATAAAACTAATGCCAAATTCGATACGCGATATATCGATAATCTCGATGCGCGCGAATTTTGAAATCTAAAAAGCCTAACAAAAGCCGGACAGGCCGGACGACGCTTATTTTGGCCGGACAGGCAATCAAAAAGCCTTACTATGTCCGGCTAAAGCCGGACGCCTGGCAACGCTAGTCCGAGGTGTGATCACTGATCATATATCAGAAATCAGATGGTTTCTGCGCATGCAAGGTCATTTGTTCAAGTTGTTTGGCGTCTATATTATACTAGGTAACAAGGTAAGTACTGAAAACGATAAGATTGAAAGTGTGACTGTCTACCCTGACTGAATCAGGGTACCGACCGACCTACCTACTTACCACATGATTTTCTATAAATATATATGTTAGCAGATGGGCTGAATGAATTGGATCAGGAGAGTATTTTTTTTATCTGTAATTCCGTCAATAATTAAAAGCTGATTGATCTATCTAGCACTCCCCCCCCGCCGAGGTAGGTATTCAGGTTTTATTGTGTCATAATAAAACCGGCCAAGTGCGAGTCAGACTCGCGCACAAAGGGTTCCGTACCATTATCTATATAATTGAAACAAAAAGTAAACTTTAGAAAAAACCGACTTCCACAAACCCTATTTGATTCCATCGGTTTAGGCTATGCGTTGCCTGCCCGTCAGCCACGCATTGTATTTGTACCTAGTATTGAGTTGATCTGGTGGCCATATGTGGTCTTCATCAGCAGTTCCGCATCACAATATTATGATTACCATGTGCATTTGCACGAGTTATTATGAAAAACACAAAAATCACTATAGGTCTGCCTATAATATTTGAAGAGTTCCCTCGATTTCTCCAGGATCCCATCATCAGATCCTGACCTGGTGTCAATGGGACCAATGGGAAGGTAAACCCTTTCAAACAAAAAAATAATTTTCCAAATCGGTCCATCCGTTTAGGCGCTATCGAGGCACATACATAAAAAAAAAAAAACACATCCGGACGAATTGTAAACCTCCTCCTTTGGGAAGTCGGTTAAAAAAACCGCAAAAAAACACGTTAATTGTATGGGAGCCCCCTTTATATTAAATTTATTTTGTTTTTAGTATTTGTTGTTATAGCGGGAACAGAAATACGTCATCTGTGAAAATATCAACTGTCTAGCTACCACGGTTCATGAGATACGGCCTGGTGACAGACAGACGGACGGACGGACGGATATCTTGAGATTTTAAGGTACTTTCCCTCCAGGGCCCATTCGTTTGTTCGACCCTGTATATGTGTGATCTGTTACTGTATTTTTCATGAAATACCCAAAAAGTTTTGTTCAAATTATCATCTTATGTCAGAATAACTTTGTAGCTAGTTGAAAAATAACATTTGAATTGATTCAAAGCTTGCCGCGCTTTTAGGGCCTTTAGTACCTACTAAACGCCGCCGTAAGCAGCACTGTCTACAACCTACTGGAAAACGTGAGACACCCATCTACAATTTCCGTACAATGAGGTTCACTCACTCATTATGTCAATGTCATGCAGACTGCAAAACATCATTTCAACGCACCAAAGAGAGATTTAATTAAAACATCACTGGCAGCCAAACTTGAAGTGGCCAAAAGGAAAAAATGAATTTCTGAGCTCTGAGATTTGTATGTAAACAAAAGTAATTAAAAACTATTAATTTTATAATTATTTTCTAAAAGTTCTACAGAATACCTAAATAGAGACGTCGTAATTCATCAATTAATATTTAAAGTCTTTGTAGAAGTCCGGGGACGACATTGCCATATCATTTAAATTTAGTTTCATTAAAAGAAGGCTTACCTACCAAAACAAAATGGCCTTGGTATAAACTTTTCAAGCGTGTTGTGAAGACGTATCTTGTACCGAGACCACTTTCAATTTGTAATATCTCTCGTATTTCAGTATTTGTGGTTGGTGCGGAAACAGATATACACATTCTGTGAAAATTTCAGCTTTCTAGCTATTACGGTTCGTGCAGGCGGACCCGGTGACAGACAGGACGGACGGACGGACGGACAGCGAAGTCTTAGTAATAGGGTCCCGTTTTTACCCTTTGGGTACGGAACCCTAAAAATAGGTACCTACATACATTAGGTACCTACTTTATAATTATATGGGCCCCGTTAGGGCATTGCACAGTGACTTAAATAATTAGATTATCATTCACATTGGTATAGAACGACATTAAAACATTAATTATATTATACTATTGGCACAGCTATTACCTAGTTACCTTTCTATATTGCATACCTACTATTTTATCCGAGGCCACGCCCAGCAAGCACACTCATAATCCGCAATGAGGATGCATGAGAATCGAATTGAGTTGAATCAGGCGGGCGTTCGTTCGTGGTCCGCACTCCGCTACGCGTAGTCTCACTCAGTAGTCAGTCAGGCAGGCACCTCGCCTGACTCGCCTCGCCTTGCCTGCCTGCCTCTCGCATCAGTTAATAGTTATCAGTTGAGTTGCGATCTCGAAAGAGGACGCACCGTACGCACGCACGGCTTACAAACAACTAGCCTGTTCCTGTCCCTTTTCTTTGCCGGTTTCATATAGCGAGCGTCGTCGCTCGCTCGACCGACCGGCTGGCCGGGGCGGCGCGGCGGCGTCATCCATCCACCCCACCACGCACTCGCACCACACTACAGCTCAGCCACCGCTCTGCCGGAGCCGCTCGTATCTATACAGGCAGTACACGGCGTTATGCAATTCTAAACAAACATAACAAATTCACGTGTGCGTTGCGTATCTCTACCGGCCAGCCGGCAAATAGAACCGAAAGCTCATTTAAACTAGATGGCAGAGTAACAGACCGTGTTATGTATGATGCTAGTTAATACAAGTATCTAGTTGGCATTTTTGTTAGCTGGGAAAACAATCAAAACAGTGCAATGGATAACTCCGTTGAGCAGCAATTTAGCGATCTTCAGCTATCACATGAGGATAATGATGATATATTCGAACATGAGGAGGATCATTCAGAACCAAGGTTAGTCCGATGACCATAATGGATTTCATTATTTTCAAACTACATCTAATTATGTTGTACCCTGTTCATATTGTTACATAATATATCATATTATCCAAAAATCGAGTGCGTCTTAATTTGTATACTTTAAACACCTGGGTGGATTAAGTAAACTTCTAAACTTAATTCACCTTGTTCACCTGGGTGAATTAAATAAACTTCCTGTAAACTTTATTCACCCCATTGGACATGGCTAAATTAAATATGTGTCCCAGGAGCGTACAAAGATTTTTTACACCTACTTTACTGCAAAACAATAAAATAAAGCAGACTTGTACAAAGATTTCTCAATAGCCAAAAGCATTTAAATATAATTTATAAATTACTGCGTGTCTATTTAGTTTGTAGAACTTGTAAGAAATAATTAAATAAACTATATACATAGTTAGTTTACTGTCGCTAGAGGTGGGTCATAGGTCAGTATCCCGAACGCAGTAAATTCATACAAATCTATGGATCTACCACATACTCTACGTAGGTATGTAGGTACATACGGAAGTTTGCCGTTCGGAATTTTCGCGGATTTGTATGGATTTGAGTTCCGACTGTATGTGGCCGGTCTTAAGCACCATTTTGCAATAACGGAACGCGTACGCAACATACGCCATCTAGCGAGCTTTTTGGAAGCTTTGTTTAGACCAGTGTTTTCAATATTTTTGAATACGCAATCCATTTACAGATTCAAAAATTCTGGCGACCCCCTTGGATCGTAGACGGACAAAAAGTTTATGAATTTCTCTATTTTAACCTGCGCGGGCCTAACTTTGCGGCGTTGCCACACCGCATCAAAATTGTGAATTCTATCAAAGGTAAAGCGTTGCAAACCCGGCTGTAGTAAAGACATGGATTCGCTTCATCACAATCTCCTTTATCATACAGAGGTCAGGTGGTTTGGTTATCCAAAGGAAAGGTATTATTAACAAGAGTTCTTGAACTAAAAGTTGTCAATGTTCTAATAAGATCTAATGATTTACTTAATAATGTTTCAAAAATAGAACATGAAAATATGAAAATCTTTTGAAAAATATAATTACGGGCAGGCAACGCATAGCCTAAACCGGTGGACCTAGAGCCATGAAACTTTGTACAGGGGTTCCTTAGTAGCGTGGGGTAGCACTGATGTGGGATTTGACAAAATTGATTCCCGAAGGGGGGGGGGATAAGGGGTTACAGTTTGTATTAAACTCAATCTAATCAAATAGGGTTTGTGGAAGTCGGTTTTTTCTAAAGTTTACTTTTTGTTTCAATTATTAGTATTTGTTGTTATAGCGGCAACAGAAATACATCATCTGTGAAAATTTCAACTGTCTAGCTACCACGGTTCAAGAGATACAGCCTGGTGACAGACAGACAGACAGACAGCGAAGTCTCAGTAATAGGCTCCCGTTTGGCACCCTTCGGGTACGGAACCCTAAAAAGGTAGACAACTTATTAATAGTAGTTTATGAAACTGTTGCATAATGAGGGGTATTAAAACACGAGTGGGTGTTTTTAATAGTATCCCATACCTAGTTATGTGCAGTTTCATACACTACTTTATCTACTCTCATACTTACATTAGTGTTGAACCTAATAAATAAAATATCAAAGTTAGTAAAAAATCAATTATTGTGTAATTATGTTTGTATTTGTATTTCTGGGCAGGCATTGGCATTGGCATTAGAGGAGCTCGTACTTGCTGTGTCGGAGCTATTGGCAAAGTCATATTAATTTCGTTCGTTTTGTTTTCTATTGAGTTCAGGATGGAATTTGAAACTAAGATTTTGTTAGTCATAGAATCATCTATATAACCTTCTGAACCTTGCGAATTTTCACTAATATTGTATTTTCATGAACTTCCACGTCCTGAAACTTCACATTGTAGAGTTCTTGCGTTCGACAGGCACCCATGATACCGAAAATAAGTGCAATCTGAAACAAATGATTTAAATAAAAACCCAAGAATGACTAATTAGACCTACACTTTTACTGAAATCTAATTAACATACAAAACGGGCCATTGTTTTGGCACGTCGGGGCGGGACCCGACTTTCCCCGCGACCCGAGTGAGTATGATACTCGGCGTTTTACTTGGCGGGAGAGAGAGAGCGAGACGGGACCCGACGTGCCAAAACAATGGTCCCGTACCACAGACTTCAATAGTAGGGGACAAGGCACGGGGCGCTTGAAAGTGTCGCTACCAAAACGGTGTCAAAACGGGAAAAGTGAACCGATTTCAATCAGTCGTGCTTAGACGGTGCTAGCCGCTTGACGTATCGGCAGCACAACAAAAATGGTGTTCTGCTAGGTAAAAACTTGTAAATCATACCGAAATCGCAATACACATAAACAAGGAGTATCGTATCACAAGTAAGTTATATAATTTACAATTACTATTGGCTGTAAATTGATTATTCATAATATATTGTTCTCAAAAAATTCCTCAAAGTAAAAATAGGACAATCAATCATTCGACTGACGACCGACATAGTACCGATAAATTCCAACAGAGGCGCTATTCTGTCTGGCCTCAAAACGGTAAGAAATTTAGTACGGGAGGGCCTATCCTTTGTATATATCGATGCCCCGTACTGTACTTACTTACCTTCGATAAAAGATGGTCTTGTGCCGATATTAACTCTGCGATAGATTAAGTAAATATATGCTGTTGGATACCAATAAACAAATACAAATATTCGATAAAAGAATTTGTCAGACAATTCTTGATAATTGAAACAAAAAGTAAACTTTAGAAAAAACCGACTTCCACAAACCCTATTTGATTAGATTGAGTTTAATACAAACCACCCTTTTGATAATACCTATTCAACAAAAAAATAATCGTTCAAATTGGTTCATAATCGGCGGAGATATTGCGTATAAAAAAGTTCATCCCCAATTTTCCACCCTTGGAGGTGAAATATTTTCTTCAAATTCGCATGAAACCACCCTTTTGATAATACCTATTCAACAAAAAAATAATCGTTCAAATTGGTTTATAATCGGCGGAGATATTGCGTATAAAAAAGTTCATCCCCAATTTTCCACCCTTGGGGGTTGTTTTTTTAGGGTTCCGTACCCGAAGGGTGCCAAACGGGACCCTATTACTGAGACTTCGCTGTCCGTCTGTCCGTCCGTCTGTCACCAGGCTGTATCTCATGAACCGTGGTAGCTAGACAGTTGAAATTTTCACAAATGATGTATTTCTGTTGCTGCTATAACAACAAATACTAAAAATCAAAAGAAATTTAAAATTAAGGGGGGCTCCCATACAACAAACGTGATTTTTTTGCTCATTTTTGCTCGATATTGATATTGATATTGCAGGTAGACGCTTAAAATGTTCACAATATATTGAGTATATTATTTACTTAAAAAATAAATAATTAAATTAAAATTAAATTAATATTTAGGGGGGCTCCCATACATTTTTTTTTTGCGGTTTTTTATAGATAATGGCACGGAACCCTTCGTGCGCGAGTCCGACTCGCACTTGGCCGGTTATTTATTATTAAATTTAAATGGGACCACCCTTGAGGTATTACCTATACGCCGAAAAAAGATTTGTTCAAATCGGTTCATAATTGGCGGAGTTATCGCGTAACAAATCCTCCTTTTTTTGAAGTCGGTTGAAAATAGGCCATTAGCACGTTTTCCGTAAACGAAGCAGCTTTTTTCTGCTTTTTCCATTCTATAAACTCCTCATAGCATCTATCAATAATTTTTCTTGACTTAGCTAGCAATAAATAGTCATTTTCGCGGAGTTAAATCCTCGTCAAAATCACTAGGTACTTTGTGACATTTTTATGCGAACAGAACATTTTTCAACAATTTCAGTGCTTAGTTGCCTAAAACAAAACTTATCAATTGGCGCCAAACCACAGATTAATAAATAGTTACTACGTAACAGATGCATCACTACCATACAAAAGCGAAAATACCTACTCTATAATAGCCTACAAAATCTTAATAATCATACCTGCTGCTCAAGACGAGAAGAAATGTACCATATATACGCGCACTTAGAGTCGAGACTATGTTGGGGGTGGTAGCACGGTGGTGCGAGTCACGTGCCAACGCGTAATCGTAAGAATGCGCTAGGGTTGTACCTATGATAATTATTGTAATAAAACAAATGTTGCGAATCAACTATATTTTTTATTAGTCAATCGAATATGTTTTAGTTATATAATGATTTATAATATTTTGCCCTTCTACATTGTATGAGTAAATCGACTTTTAGATTACTTTAACAAGGTTCCATCGCATTTTCATCGTGAACGGATAAATATCTGTGTGTTACAGTTTAACAAAATCCTATTTACCTGAACCTGCAACAAGCACTATGATCTTGACCAAATGGTTTGCAAAATAGGTACTTTTGAGTTACCTACCTACCTAGCGAATGACTTCGGATATTTCGTAGGATAGAATACTGATGAGACGTACCTACCTACCTACTTGTGCAATAGAAACAAAATACAATTTTGCTCTTTAATACGAGTAATTAATAATAATAATAACACTTACCTTTCCTCATCTTTTGGTAATCGAAAGAAAGATAATTTTCTATCCTCTTATAGGCTATTGCAGCCGTCCACTGCACAATATTTTCCCATTATTTCGCGCGCGCGCGCCTGTCGGTCGTCCGTCCGTATAAAAAGCGTGCACCCAGTCGAGCGGCCGGCAGCCCTGCCTGTGATGTTGCGAGGCTTGAATCTCCGCAAACAAGTAGGCAAATAACTCGAGACCTTGAGCGAGTAACGGAGCCCTGGCCAAACTAACCATCACACACGAAGTGCGTTCCGCGACATCGCCGTCAGCGCCATAATCGATTACAGCGTCTACGATACCATCGTTTTGTATCGCCAAAACTGACCCGGAACGGCTTCGTAGACGCTGTAATCGATTTTGGCGTTACTCTGAACAGGGGGACCGTCACACAGCACATGCGCGCACCGCCGCGCCGCGCCGCCGCGCCACAGACTCAAACATCTTGGCTGTACGGTTTCAAGGCCCTTGCCTTTCCCAAAAAAAATTGAATTTATTCTATCGTTAAGGAAAAAAAGATTGATAATAACATTCGCTTTGTCCGTGAAGTAGTTTTATTATGTTTTTTTTTTTTTTAATTTGATAACTGTATTGCATTTATAAAGTACGTCATTATCAATTCGATTTCAAGTTTGTGATTCGAAGTTTATGACATGAGAGTAGATAAAAGATGTTTATGCGTACACGAAGAATAAATGCAATAACGACGGTTCGACCTTATGGCGTTGCTCGAATAGGACGAATTGCAGTACATCTTTGAAACTGAGTAAAGACAATGTAGTTAATAGCATTCAAGAGCATTCCTGTTCTCCTAGTCAAG
Source organism: Argyresthia albistria (assembly GCA_963457715.1). NCBI lineage: Eukaryota > Metazoa > Arthropoda > Insecta > Lepidoptera > Argyresthiidae > Argyresthia > Argyresthia albistria. The sequence goes on along the minus strand of OY735254.1, from coordinate 7,672,625 downwards.
CTAGAAATAAAATTGCCGTAATCCATTCAATCCCTTTGAACATTAATACTGGCAACAACAACAGTGAATATAGTGCCAGTAATATTCTGCTTGTTGCCGGATAAATCGCAGCAAACTTATATTCGTCTTTTTCAACTGATCAAGACACATTTTGAGATAAATTTTAAAATGCGATTACAAAATTGCATTGTTCAGGCACTACAAGCTGTTTTCTCAGAAAAAAGTAGTAATAAGCGGATGCTATTACCATTTTTCGAAAGCCGTATGGAAGAAGGCCGAAAAACTTGGTGTTTTAGCTACGCGCGCCGCCTCCAAAAAGACAGAAATTTGTGCAAATCTTCCTTTACTTCCAACACAGATCACATAGGTAATAAACGAAACAAAGTTAGAATGCGCTCCTTCAGTAGCGACCAAGCGTCAGACCTGCGCGTAATTGTCAAAAATTTAATCTTCCAAAATTTTTTCCCGAAGAAAACATATTTGAATGCCATTTTGTTGTGTAAAGTGGTGTGGGAAGTCTTCCAGGACTTCGAACTTCCAAAAAGATGGGATAACATTCCACCAGTAAGTAAAATCCTAAAAAAATAATTTTATATTGCCAGTGAAGCAAAGATCAAGATACAAATGGTCTGTCAATATCAATAACTCAACAGACCAACGTGAATTTAGTTTGGTGCAAGGATAGAGACAAAGCTATCTGCTAGAGGGAAACAGTGACTGAATGAAAATGAGCGAATGGGCTGGGTTACCACATACAATATAAAATCAGCCGTCAACAGTAGATTACCTATTTTTCTAATCATTTACGTTCTAGAAACTTATCAAGCTTATCAACAGATTGTTAATTGTGACAAGCTGCTGACTGATACGTCAAATTAAAATCTTACGAGAAACTGGCTGTAAATCTCTTGTAAATATAAGTTGATTTATCTGCATCGAACGAATGATTCGATTTTCTAGACCTGTATGTACATATATCTTAACTTGGTGCCTGCAAGCTCATAATGTTTTTTTTGCATTAAAATGCAATATCGCGCAGATGTGATGCAAATAGTGTGCACCTGCCGACAGGTGGGGCACGCGCGCAAGGAGCCGCCCGCGCCCGGGCAGATTCCTTACATCGGATTTCAATAATTTTGTAAAGAATCGGACATCCTTTATAGATTTTCTTTATTATATTTTTTTTATTCGGTTAAGTGATTTATAGTGATATGTAAAAATGGTGACACTGTCAAAAACAACAACCTGTCAAGGTTTGAATCTTAAAAAAAATGTAAAGTTGCTCTCTGGAATAATAACCATTTTTTTTAAGTTTTTAGTTTTTTCATTTTCAAGTTCAACGGCATTTCATGAACCATTTTGGCATCCAAAATTTCTTTCTGAAGTGAAAAAGCCTGCTGAATTCGATTCCGAATTTTGCCAATCCTAATCCTAAAATGGCGGCCCAAGGGCATACAGGTAGAACGCTGGCTACCAGCGCCGACTAGAGGTGGGCGGTTCAAACCGTATATAGATTCAATATATATTGAGTCGAAACCGAATATCAGATATTGCGAGCCACGATATCTATGTACCTATGTATAAACTATATATTCGCGGCTTGTGGTTGTTATTATAACGTAAAGCCGTTTAAAGCAGCACGTTATTCACTTGTAACGAAAAGCGTGTGCTATTAATCGAATCAGATAGAGCTACGTTATCACAACGAAACGGACCGACGCTGTACGCGCTGCGCTGCCAGCGCCATGCGCTGCGCGCTGCGCTGCTAGCGCCAGCGGGCTTTTTGTAGCATTACGTTAAAAAAAGCACAGCGCACTGAGCTGCTAGCGCCAGCGGACTTTTTGTAGCATTACGTTTAAAAAAGCACAGCGCAGCGTGATCAGTCGACCGCTTACTCGCGACCGCGCTGGACGTTGAGTGATTTCGCGCGCTTTCTCGAAAACATTCACAATGCGTTCGACGTGTTCGTTTCGATAACTTAGCGTGTAAATTTGCAGGCTAAAAAAAATTAGCTTATTCCATTTAGCCTGTTATCAAAAATTAGCCGTTATGACCACCACTATTCGCGGCGCGCGCGTACCGCGTTGCGCGTTGTGCGTTTTGTTTTCGTATCTAGTATCGTATTCTAGTATTTCGTATCGTAGGTGTGTTAGCGAACGGTTCCGGCGATAAAGTATGAAGGAAAATAATATCAATTCATTTAAATGAATTATATGACATAAAAACCGTAGAAATCTTCTAAAATAAAAATCCATTAGAAATTTCATAAACGTATTGTGGTTTGAAACTCCAAATTCTACTGGTTCCGTAACATGTCAGATAGATTAAACCGAAGCCTCATCAAAATACATATCTAGGTTATCGCGTAAATAATGCATCGTAGGATTCGTAGGTATTCATACCGCGCGCGCGCGCCGCATCTCCAATACATAGATATTACAATATATAGTTTTAAAATCCGGTATTGGTATGCAATATCTGATTTCGGTTCAGTATCGCACAAACGCGTACCGACCCATCTCTAGCGCCGACTGCCAGCGCCAACTGCCAGCGCTTATCGGCGCCGAGACAACAGCTTCCATAAAGAAAGCAGGCAGAAGCTGACTGGCAGTGTCTATGCACGCAAGATACAAAATAGCCTAGCAGCGCTTTGGAGCAGGTCGGGTCTTATCGGCTCTGGTCGGCGCTTATCGACGCTTATAGGCGCGTATCGACGCTGGTTCGGCACATAAGTTTAGAAACTGCCTGCTCCGACCATACTCCGACTACACGCACGCACTAACGGAACTAAATTTTGATAAGTCCGTCCGGGAACCGGAAGTGGATAAATACGCGAATAAGTGTTTGCACACTGCAGAGGCCAAGTCTCCGAAATTATGGGCATCTTTTGGTTTCCCGATGGCCTTGACCAGCGCATTCCCATCAATAATGACGTGAGCATCCACATGTGATTCATGAACTTGCGGACATTCCACTATTTTGGTGATTAGCCTGGAGATATCAGACTTGTTCCCACCCCTCAGGGATCCATCCAAGTTAGAAAAAACCAAGGAGACGGCGGCGTGGAGTTCATATTTCAAGATTCATACAGTTCTCCGAGCCTCGTAAGCAGCTATCAAGCGTTGTAGGACGCTACGCTACGCTAATCAAAAATTATGAAGTTCAGGAAGATATTGCTCACAAACCATAAATCCTACCACAAGTTTATACACCATATCATAAAAAAAAAATCATCACTTTATTTCTAAATACAATTATTGTTTAAAATAGTTAAAACCGTGGTTAGGGACACATTTCGCACATATTTCGAGGAAAAAAGGGGGAGGAGCCAAAATTCGGCTTGGCAACATTCAGAACCGAATTCAGCAGGCTTTTTACCGACTTCCAAAGGACGATGTTTACAATTCGTCCGGATGTTTTTATTATGTATGTGCCCCGGTTACGCCTAGACGGATGGAGGGATTTGGAAAATTATTCTTTTGTTTGAAAGGGTTCACTTTCCCATTGGTACTATGGACCACCAGGTCCAGGATCTGATGATGGGATCCTGGAGAAATCGAGGGAGCTCTTCAAATACTATAGGCAGACCTATAGTGATTATTGTGTTTTTGTAATAGCTCGTGCATTTACTCATGGTAAGCATAATATTGTGATGCGGAACTGCTGATGAAGACCACATATGGCCACCAGAACTGCTCAATACTAGTACAAATACAATGCGTGGCTGACAGGGCAGGCAACGCATAGCCTAAACCGGTGGATCTAGAGCAATGAAACTTTGTACAGAGGTTCCCTAATGGCATGGGGTAGCACTGAGATAGGATTTGACAAAATTAAGTACCCAGGGAGGGGGGGGGGGGGTAAGGGGTTACAGTTTGTATTAACTCCAATCTAATGAAATAGGGTTTGTGGAAGTCGGTTCTTCTAAAGTTTACTTTTTGTTTCAATTATTTACATTGGAAAAGTTGCCTAAATGGCTCACAAAATGCCGTTGAACGGTAGTTACGATGTTACGAAAATGGACGAAGGGGAATTTTCAATATTATTCTCTTCTCTGGAATCAAAGGATATTAATTTAGCCCGGGTCTCAAGACACGGATAA
>OY735254.1:7619198-7668323 GCA_963457715.1 Argyresthia albistria | reverse complement strand
TGAAATTCGTTAGACGGCGCCCTAGCAAAAACAGCCTTTAGCAAAACACAAATCGCTCGGAATGACGTAAAATATTGCTGTAAGTTTTTTCACTAGCTTGTTTATCACGAGTGTCAGCGTGACTTCGCTTTCCCATAACACGTAATTTTTATTAATTTTGCTCGATAGAAAAGTCTCCTGAAGTTGCCGGAATATCTGTCTGTCACAATGTTTTATTTTACAATTTCGCACACCGCATCTGAATTTGTGTTCTTGTTATTTATCTAATCATTATAAAAATGGCACAGTATGTTCCCTCAGTTAGACTTGCTTAGCTTGGATTCAACCTTTTTAGGGTTCCGTACCCGAAGGGTGCCAACGGGACCCTATTACTGAGACTTCGCTGTCTGTCCGTCCATCCGTCCGTCCGTCCGTCTGTCTGTCACCAGGCTGTATCTCATGAACCGTGGTAGCTAGACAGTTGAAATTTTCACAGATGATGTATTTCTGTTGCCGCTATAACAACAAAATACTAAAAATCAAAGAAATTTAATATAAGTGGGGCTCCCATACAACAAACGTGATTTTTTGCCTCATTTTTGCTCGTTATTGATAATGGTAGCAGGTAGACGCTTAAAATGTTCACAATATATTGAGTATGTTATTGACATAAAAAAAAAATTTAGGGTGGGGCTCCCATACAATTATTTTTTGCGATTTTTTTATAGATAATTGTACGGAACCCTTCGTGCGCGAGTCTGACTCGCACTTGGACGGTTTTTATTTTAATTAATTTCCTCTAAAAATAAGTTACGGATGAAATTTTAACTTCTGATTGCCTAGGGCCCGACCTTAATGAATAAGAGGGAGGGTAGACGTGCAGTACCTTGGGCAGCGACTTGCACGGCAGCAGCGCCGTGGCGGCGGGCGCGGGCGCGCAGGGCGTGGCGGCAGCGCACTCGATGCCGGCGCCCGGGCTGCACACCACCGGCTTGCCTGCAGGGAGGGGCACGCCAGCGACATCAGTGCACGGAGCAGGGGCCGTAATCTACTAACTTCACAAGCATACGACAAGCCTGTCGTAAGCTTGTGAACAGTAGAATTCGGGCCCAGGACTAATACGCATCAAGAATGTGCACTCCAATTGAAATTACAGTGGCTCTTAAGTGTGTCTTAGTCTCTAAACACACTATGCCGAAGTTACGCGACCGAAGTTCGGCATGATTACGCCTGCAATGCTATTTGAATCACTGATGACATAATATGCCGAAATTACGTTGCGTTATAGCGTACAGCGTAACTGCGGTCGGGAGTAAGTTCAGCGGCAATTAAGTAATGTAACTACTGGGTAAGTTCGGCACTTAAGGTGTGTCAATATCAGCCGAATACATCAGAACGTAAAATCAGCCGCGGAACTTCGGTCGCGTAACTTCGGCAAGTGTGTTTAGACACTAAGGTACAGTGCCACCATCTTATCTGTAGAATGGCCAAAGCGGAAGCTGCTGACGCCACTAAGAAAACGACACTTCGCTGGTTGTTGTATTGTACATGCTGTTCAGTTGGAGTAGATGGTGGCGCCATCGCTCATTCCACAGATAAGATGGTGGCACTTTACAGTCTTCCAACGATCTTTTGGCTGATGAGGTTTAAAGGGGGGCGCCAGCTCTACGCAACTTAATGCAACGAACAACAACAGAGCTTACATTCCTCATTAATAAAGAACTTTGAAAAACACAACAAAAACAAACAATCAAGCGTTAGTACCACCAGCACAAAGTACTATAATATTATACTAATACAGATAGACTACCTAGAACAAAATATGACACGGGCGTAAACTGAGATGCTACGGAAGCTTCTTTAGTTCGAGGCCATTATCGCTTGATGCAGCACCATCGTAAAATTGCAAATACCACGAGATGGCGCTAAGATATGTTGATTGATGTTGATATTATTTTGATGTAACTTAAGAGATCTTATATATAAGTACGTATGGTACCACTGAATAAGCACAGTTGATTAGAGTAAATAACACTGATCTTTGTGTTTTCTGTTTGATATTGACTTGTTTTTTGTTTTAATAAATATTTAATTTAAATTTATCGACTATTTTTGTTCCCGTCACTATCATTTTATCGATAAATTATTATTCAGTGCTTTACGGGGCACTTAAAGCCCCGCATATTACGATTTCTAGTGCGGGGATAATAATGCCCCGTACTTTTCGTTTTCTTTATAATTTTATCAGTTTGTGACGTATCAACTTGCGGAAAGACCATTACATAGCACATTTAGTAAACTTTCAAATGAATAAAATAAAAAAATATTGATTTCAGACATTTATAGGCATTAAAAGCACCATGGGTATACGGGGCACATTTATCCCCGTACCGCACAAATGGAAAGTCGCCGACGGGGCGCAATATGCCCCGTAACGCATCAGAATAAGGGACATGGTTTTAGGTTCCCGCAGTGCAGTGTACGTGTCAAACAGCAGCAAGTCACCGTCAACGGTGAGGGGATCATTGGTCCGCTCGTGGATGATGCGCCCCTCCTGCAGCGCCCGGGAGGGGATGAGCCCGGCGCGCATCACGCGGTCGCCTTCCCGCCTCGCTTGCCACCTGAAATATCACACGTATGGTACAATAGACCAACACTAACTAATAGAGGAATGTACAAGGCTATTACTCAAAGTAGATTTACCTGAACGCTACGCTTAAACGGACAATTTTAGAGCAATAACTGCCTGGCAACTGTAATCGTGATATATGCCTATGGACACGTACAACATATTCCCTAAGTAGGTATAGTAAGAACTATATTCAAAGTTAAAATCACTTTCCTTACCAGTAAGCGTCATCCTGTGACACGATGTGCAAAACATCCCCCCTTTTGAAGGTGAGGCCAGCCTCCTTGCAGGGGATGTAAGGGTCCTCAGCAGAATCATAATCGAACAGGGCACGAACTCTGACCTTGCCTTCGCGAGCGCCACCCTTACCATACGACGGCACCAGCTTGAAAGTTATGGTGCCTTCAGAACTTTGCTGAAACGAAACAAAAGTAGGTCAAACAAATAATTCTGAGTTATTGAAAGCTTTAAATATTAGAGCAGGTCACTCACTCGGAAAGATCTATAAATAAATTAGTAGGTCAGTCGCTTGGTTCTTTATTAAGGACGAGGTCAAACACCTCGGCTGCAGCTATAATTATACGGTTTCACCCAGAGTGAATATCATATTGATCGGTGTAGTCTGCATTTAGCATGGTGGATCGTTGAACTCGATCAGCAAATAATTTATTTCTCCAGGCGGCATCGGGCTGACCCCAGCACGCAACGGGCTGACCAAACGTGGGTGTGTAAAAAATAAACCCATAGCATTTGTCTATTCCCATAGTAAGCAAAGAAATGTGGGTTCTTTAACCAAGGGTATCATTAAATAAATGTTGTAGAATTAGATATTTTTAACATATTTTTATTAGGTCGTCACTCTGGTCATGATGTAACTAAATAGTCGTGCTACAAATAACGGATATTTTGTCCACTTCTAGTTTTCCTATCGTTACTTACGTTGGTATGTGTATGTAGTTCAGATGACAATACTATAATAAGGTGCCATCGAACTGGTCTGATGATGGAGCCTGAAGATGGGAGATGGAACCCCGGTATGTTTACTTTTAAACCCATCGAGTTTGGGCTCATTTTATTATTACCACTTGCTTCCGAAAGGGTGTTTTTAGTTTTCAAACGACTAATAATCGAAGATTACCAGTATCCCGAGCACGTCAGCGGGCGTCTTCCCCTCGACGCCGATGCCGTTGACCTCGATGACCTCATCCCCGGCGTGGATGAGCCCCGAGCGGTCTGCAGCGCCACCGTGCATCACGCGCGCGATCACGATCTTGCCCGTCGCCTCGTCCTGCTTGATCGTCGCACCCTGACACCATAACACCACATGACATTCACGACCTCACAATCATCTACTAAGTAAGGCTGGTTTCAGTCTCCCGCCGAGCGACTGTGACCGTCTAGGTAGCTGCAGCTTTCCAACACGATCTTGTGGCGCGCGGTGACAGGTGGAGGAACTAACGCTTGTGGCGCGCGGTGACAGGTGGAGGAACTAACGCTTGTGGCGCGCGGTGACAGGTGGAGGAACTAACGCTTGTGGCGCGCGGTGACAGGTGGAGGAACTAACGCTTGTGGCGCGCGGTGACAGGTGGAGGAATTAACGCTTGTGGCGCGCGGTGACAGGTGGAGGAACTAACGCTTGTGGCGCGCGGTGACAGGTGGAGGAACTAACGCTTGTGGCGCGCGGTGACAGGTGGAGGAACTAACGCTTGATGACTAAAGAGGAATGAAAGGGCTTGTGTTGATGACAGGTTTGTTGCTCTAGCGGCCGGTTTCTCGTACCATTTTAATTTGACGTATCAGTCAGCAGTTTGTCACAATCTGTTGACAAGCTTTGAGTTTCTAGGACGCAAATGATTGGAAAAATAGTTTGACGGCTGAGTTTATATTCTATGTGCTTCGATCATATATACCCAAGATATAGATAGCATCAGCTCTCGGAATGTGTCTCGAAAAAACTGTGCATGAACTGCGATGTCTTTCACCTAAACCGTACTCAGTTTATATCGCAAATTGATACGAAGATTTGTCAATTTGATAAATAAATCAAATAATTCATCTATTTTTTTATTTTTTTTAAATCTATTGTCAAGCAGCAAGGTCTGCTCAATTTAAAGGAACTCACACACGCATACACCCACGTACACACACTCGCACACACATACACCCTCATGTACACACAGACACTACCTTTTTCTTTTTCTTTGTATTTTTTTTCTGTTCTGCATTGTATGTAATTAGGTAAATTCAATATTCAATGTTTTTTCGTGTCTTTAAATAGGTACCCATTCAAAATTTCTTATGGATGTGTTTCGTAACTGGCACTACCTGTTTATATTATTGTTATTTTTATTGTTATTTTTAACCGACTTCCCAAAGGAGGAGGTTTACAATTCGTCCGGATATTTGTTTTTTATTTTATTTTTTATTTTTTATGTATGTTCCCCGATAGCGCCTAGACGGATGGACCGATTTGGAAAATTATTTTTTTGTTTGAAAGGGTTTACCTTCCCATTGGTCCCATTGACACCAGGTCAGGATCTGATGATGGGATCCTGGAGAAATCGAGGGAACTCTTCAAATATTATAGGCAGACCTATAGTGATTTTTGTGTTTTTCATAATAACTCGTGCAAATGCACATGGTAACCATAATATTGTGATGCGGAACTGCTCATGAAGACCACATATGGCCACCAGATCTGCTCAATACTAGGTACAAATACAATGCGTGGCTGGCGGGCAGGCAACGCATAGCCTAAGCCGGTGGACCTAGAGCCATGAAACTTTGTACAGAGGTTCCTTAGTAGCGTGGGGTAGCACTGTGATGGGATTTGACAAAATTAATTCCCCAAGGGGGGGGGGGGGTAAGGGGTTACAGTTTGTATTAAACTCAATCTAATCAAATAGGGTTTGTGGAAGTCGGTTTTTTCTAAAGTTTACTTTTTGTTTCAATTATTATTGTTTTAATTCATGCTGTGAAACATCAACAAATCAAAAAAAATAAATAAATAAATGAAACTGTCAAATGTGGAGTTTGCATATCAGTCGCGTGCGGTTTGCTGTCGAGACAACACGCCGAAATGCTCCGTCAAAAAGTGTCAAAACGATACCAATCATAGGTTAAAAAAAATATGGTGTGTCGTATTTTCGGTACAGGTTGGCAAGAAAGTCTAGAAATTAAATAATGGCAACATAAGTGACATATTAGAGCACTATTGCGTGTTTTGATAGACAATCCAAATATGGTATTAAAGAAAACACGCAGTAGTCTGTGAATGTTGCCATCATTTAATTTCTAGACTTTCTTGCCAACCTGTAAGTAACCATTAGAAGTTTTATAACGTAATGCATTTGGGGCTGAATTCACTTGCAACGAGTGAAGGACAGCTTTGAGGCGTGAATTTGTATTTAATGCTGTATCTTGGGTATATATGATCGAAGTGTATGTGGTAACCCAGCCCATTCGCTCATTTTCATTCTGTCACTGTTTCCCTCTAGCTAGCACATAGCTTTGTCTCTATCCTTGCTCTTAACGTCAACACGTTAGTCTGTTGAGTTGTTGACATTGACAGTTTGTTGAAAACTTGGAGGAAGGAGGAACAAAGAGTTTCATTGATCTGAGGTTTGAATTGGAGATCTTGACAAACTGCTGACAGTCTGTCAGTTGAACTTTCCAGCAACCCAAACTATATTTAAAAGTAGTTTGACAATCTGTCGCGCAATTTTGAGGAAAAAAGGTGTACGAGAAACCGGGCCTAAGTAGCGTAGAGCTGACGCCCCCCTGTAAGCATTACTAATTTACCAAAAGATCGTTGGAAGACAACGCGCTGACCAATGACCGGCGGGATCTGCGGGCGGCGCCAGGGTGCGTGACACATACATATTGGCTTATCAGCCAGCGCGTATCGCGTCGCTCGACGTGAGAAGAAAGTAAACCACTCTTAACTACTCCAATACACTGTATTAGAATAATTAGAGTCGGTATATGTACCAAGATCAAGTATAAAAGGCCGGGAAATAGTGTCTTCCTGTTATGTTTCAAGTTATACCGGCGCGGCGACGCCCAACCCCTGACACTGCCTTTGTAAATGCCTACATACACAAACAGAAGGTAGGAAGCTAGCTATTAATACTGTTTATGGGCCTATTAGACTACGCTGTCGGCAGGGCCCTGTCTGACTCACTGTCTCTTTCTAGTCGTTCCATCAGAGTGAGACGTTTATACAAATCGTGCCCTGCCGACAGCGTAATGTAATAAGCGCTTTAGGTGAGCTGAACTATGACGCGAGTTCAGGTGATTCAGAGTGAAGCCAAAATAATAAAGAAAGTAAGCAAAAATAAAAGTAAACACGCAACATAGAATATGGAAAATGGACCAAAGATCAATACTTGGAAACACGCAAGGAAGACAATATTTACTGTATTGAATTGCTTGGATAATAATAATAAAGCCATTTATTTCTGAAGACAGAGTTTTTTCATTCTTAATACTAGATGGTTCTTTGTTTTCATAATATATGTCTCTCGTCTCAGTGTGTCTTTCGACAAAGGCCTCCTCCAACCTCTTTCACTGCTTACGGTCTGCTGCTACTCTACACCAGTGAGTGCCCAAGGTCTGTTTGAGGTCGTCCTCCCACCTTCTCACTGGGCGGCCTCGGTTTCTCTTCCCATCTCTTGGGTACCAGACCGTTACCTGTTTGCTCCATTTCTCTTTACTGCATCGCAGCATATGGTCGGTCCACCTCCATTTGAGTTGGTCGATGCGTACTAAAATGTCTGTCAGTTTAGTTTTGTTTCTGATGTCGATGTGTCTGACTTTGTCCTTTAGTTTAGTTCCCAACATGCTCCTTTCCATGGCTCGTTGACATCTTGCGAGTTTGTCTCTGTGGTTGCAGGTCGGTGCCCAGGTTTCGCAGCCGTATGTGATTCATGGGAGAATACAGGTGTCAAACGTCTTTTTCTTTATCTTAATACTGAGTTCCTTGCTTTTTGTGATTTCCTTGCTTGTTCTACAGGTTGGTTGTCGTCGAGCTTGTTTGATATTCTCTCTAAGATGACTTTGGCAGACTTTGTATATGTTTGATATAAGGGATATAGGTCTGTAATTTCCGATTTCTTCCTTTGGACCTTTTTTGTGTAGAAGAATTATGTGTGATTCTGCCCACTGGCCTGGTATTTGACGGGATTTTAGAATATCGGTGAAGACCCTAGCTAATATTGGGCATAGCTCCTCTGCTGTTCCTCTCATCAGCTCATTTGTGATTCCATCAGGCCCAGGGGCTTTCCCCATTTTCTGGCTTTTTAAGGCTTTTTCTACTTCCACTGCAAGAATGTCTGGCACTTCTTCATCCTCCTTTAACAGGTTCTCCTTATCTGTTATATCCCCTCTGCTACTTGGGGGTCTTGTATATAATGTACGGTAGAAGTCTGTTGCTGTGTTAAGGATTTTGCTGCGACTTGTAGTTATCTTGTCTTTGTTTCTCAGCTTTAGAATCCACTCTTTTCCTTTTTCTCGGAGCTCCTTAAGTGCTTTTCGTGTGTCCCCAGTTTTATTAATGTAGTTCTCTAGAGTTTTTGTCCTTCTTTTTTTCGATTTTGAGATTTCCTTGAAGCTCTCCTTTTTGTTTCTTTAAGTATTAAGTTCTTTCTTTCCTCAATTAATGATATGGTGCTTTCGCTTAGATAGGTTTCTTTGGTTGTTCTTGTATTATGTCTTGTGGTTTGTTCTTTGAGCTTGTTTTCTAATTGACCGAGCGAGCGAAGCGAGCGAAGCGTCTCCGTTTCAGGTTTGGGCAAAAATGCTTTCGTATGTCCGGTTGTTCTCCTCTACAGGTCGCATTTATGAACCGATTCTCGTGAAATTTTGTGAGCAGGTTGGAAAAATAAATAGAATTTTTTACTCGAGCCAGTTTTTTGATTTTTTTCAAAATGGCGGAGATAAAATCGCTACAACCCAAACGGCTCGATGGATATTAACAAATGAGGTGTCGTTGGATTCGTAAAGACCATGAGAGTGAAACAGATGAGCGAGCGAAGCGAGCGAAGCGTCTCCGTTTCAGGTTTGGGCAAAAATGCTTTTGTATGTCCGGTTGTTCTTCTCTACAGGTCGCATTTATGAACCGATTCTCGTGAAATTTTGTGAGCATGTTGAAAAAATAAATAGATTTTTTTACTCGAGCCAGTTTTTTGATTTTTTTCAAAATGGCGGAGATATGGGGTTTTAAAATGTAAAAAAAATCGCTACAACCCAAACGGCTCGATGGATATTAACAAATGAGGTGTCGTTGGATTTGTAAAGACTATGAGAGTGAAACAGATTATATAATTTTAGTAAAAAGTCAATAAGTTGTATAAAAGATCGCGAAATGTAGTTTACAAAGTTATTGGTGCGGCTACTTTCATACTGCATGTACGTAACCAGGTACATTCATAAGTTTGTATGTGTTATTGAAAGAAAATTATTTGGGTTATTTTTTTTATGTGTTTTAGCAGTTCAGCTTTCCCACCGACATACTCGCGAGGTCTACAGCTCACAGAGCCACTAGTATATTGTATTTCTCGACCAAGTTCATATCAGAAGCAGCAACTTCCTTTAAGTTTTCTGTAGTAGACTTTTTGTGACTGTATTTATTTATTGACCGAGCGAGCGAAGCGAGCGAAGCGTCTCCGTTTCAGGTTTGGGCAAAAATGCTTTCGTATGTCCGGTTGTTCTCCTCTACAGGTCGCATTTATGAACCGATTCTCGTGAAATTTTGTGAGCAGGTTGGAAAAATAAATAGAATTTTTTACTCGAGCCAGTTTTTTGATTTTTTTCAAAATGGCGGAGATATGGGGTTTTAAAATGTAAAACAATCGCTACAACCCAAACGGCTCGATGGATATTAACAAATGAGGTGTCGTTGGATTCGTAAAGACCATGAGAGTGAAACAGATGAGCGAGCGAAGCGAGCGAAGCGTCTCCGTTTCAGGTTTGGGCAAAAATGCTTTTGTATGTCCGGTTGTTCTCCTCTACAGGTCGCATTTATGAACCGATTCTCGTGAAATTTTGTGAGCAGGTTGAAAAAATAAATAGAATTTTTTACTCGAGCCAGTTTTTTGATTTTTTTCAAAATGGCGGAGATATGGGGTTTTAAAATGTAAAAAAATCGCTACAACCCAAACGGCTCGATGGATATTAACAAATGAGGTGTCGTTGGATTTGTAAAGACTATGAGAGTGAAACAGATTATATAATTTTAGTAAAAAGTCAATAGGTTGTATAAAAGATCGCGAAATGTAGTTTACAAAGTTATTGGTGCGGCTACTTTCATACTGCATGTACGTAACCAGGTACATTCATAAGTTTGTATGTGTTATTGAAAGAAAATTATTTGGGTTATTTTTTTATGTGTGTTAGCAGTTCAGCTTTCCCACCGACATACTCGCGAGGTCTACAGCTCACAGAGCCACTAGTTTAATAGTTTATAATAAGGCTTACAGTAATTATTTACCAAATCGCGCTTATTGCTAGATAGTTAGTAACAAAAAGCAACACTTATCATTTATCTGTAGAAACTAAATAGTAGAGTCAGATCGTTTTTTAACTTTGGGATAGTATCAAAGAATATGTCCAGCTGACCCACCCTTACCAGTTCATTTATGAGAGCTATAGCTCTTGGGGTAGGCGCGTTTTCACCGCGCTGACTGCTAAAATGGTGGGTCGAGGCCAATAGTGGTGGTTGGCGCCGAAGCATGCCAGATCGCAATTTGGGGACCACTAAAGAAATGCTGTGCAAAACGCTCGGATTATTAACTGTGTTTCGCAGAGTACTTATATAGTGGACAAATAGGGCCAGCTTTCTTCTAAGCTCTAGAGTATACAGGCCAACCATACCCACTACAAATAGGGAGGGGAAAAGAAAAGGATAATAACCATACATTCGCTTGTAGAGGTATCTAGCAAACTTCCTTTGTATTCGCTCTATCATGATAGTGTATTTGTCCTCGCGAGGATCCCAAACTATAGCGTCAAACTCAAGGCGGCTGCGAACAAATGCGTTGTAGAGCATAATGGCAACTCTCGGATCTCTAAAATGAGAGGCAGTCCGCATGATGAACCCTAAAGTCTTGCTGGCATTTTTACAAGTGGTTTCAATGTGATCGCTAAAAGTTAATTTTTGGTCCAACATTATCCCCAGATCACGATCTTGTCAACCCTTTCAATGACTTGTCCATCCAGCATGTATCGATTTATTGCAGGTTCGCGTAGCCTAGAAAACGTGATGACTTTACACTTTGCAATATTCAAATCAAGTTTATTTGATTGGCTCCACTGAGCTACAGCGTTTACATCATCCTGCAGTCTTTGACTGTCGGCAGCCACTCTACAAGATGTGAATAATTTTAAGTCGTCAGCAAACATGAGACATCTACACCCCTTCACAACGTCAGGGAGGTCATTGATCAAGAGCGCGAACAACGTCGGTCCGAGTGTGCTACCCTGGATTACCCCAGATCTAGTGTAGTAGTCGACAGAACGGTATTTTTGAAGCTGGACATACTGGACACGATCCTTCAGGTAACTGGCAATAAATTTTAGAAGTTTGGGTGTGAAACCAAAGCTAGAAAGCTTACGTAGGAGTATATCATTATCAACAATATCAAAGGCCTTCCGAAAGTCAAAAAATGCGGCGTCAACTTGACAACCTGTGTCCATTTCACAAAGAGTGTAGTCAACGAAGTTAATATGGTTCGTTGTGGTAGAGCGTCCTGCACGGAAACCATGCTGTGCGTCTGAGAGACGAATCTCTACCTGTCGAGTTATTTGCGCATCAAGTACCTATATGTTCAAAGACTTTACAAAAACCTGATAAGACAGCAATAGGTCTTAACTCAGTGACATCAATAGAGCTAGATTTAGGCACCGGCGGCGTAACTCTAGATATCTTCCATTTACTGGGAAATTTACATTGCTTTATAGAGAGCCCAAATATATGCTGAAGCGGCTTAATAAGCACATATTTACAATCTTTTATCAAGAAAGCTGGTATTGAGTCAGGGCCTGCCTGTATTGAGTTAGGTAATTTGTTTGAATTATTTTCGGCCTAGAAGTCTTTCTGTGCAAGGATAGGCAGCTGCGAACCATGCGATGATTTGTGTTGAAGTTGAGGTTTTGGATAAATTGAATCAATTTGACAACATCTTCACTAGCTACGGACAAGCATAATTGTCGCTTTTGCAGGCAGCTTCATTATCTGTTAAGCGCGGCTCATTATGTGCATAGATACGCACATATTATGTATGCACCTATGTATTAATTAATCAAAACCGAAGCAGTCCATATAAAACGTCTTAGAATGAGCTTTGGAAAGATCAATAAAAATAGGAATCAACACAGCACAATACACATTGCACAAACATCTAGAGATAGCAGCTAATAACAATACGAAAAAAATATATGTAAGGTTTTAAGATCTTAGGCATGAAGTAAGATAAAGTTTAGGTCATATCACACCAGACAGTGCTATTTTGTGGTAGACACAGCTTTTATAAATAAGGTTACGAAAATTATAATCGGTACATACAATATAGTGAAGGGCCCCTCAAGTGTAAGGAAGGAAGGTAGGTTTATTTCAAGAATTTGATAAGGTAAGTATGATTACAGTGTTATAGATTATAGACTTACCACAATTGGTTCGGCACTCGTCGCACCACCCTTTCAATAAAACAATAGTGTAAAATGTATATTTTGTATGTTGAATTAATACAAAATGTCCAATACCAGCTGCTATTTCTAAATGAGTAACTCTTAGGCCAAATTTCTTGAATGAGCAAATCATTACTTGTAAATAGTATGATTTGTTTGTTATATTTTTATCACATTCATAAATTACCTACCTGTCGTAATTCTGTGACCATTAGTTAGATAAACTTAATTGTCTATTTAAGATATCAGGCCAGTCATATTTTGTGCAGGTGTTTGTAAAATTAGGCAAACTATGTAAAATCTATGTTGCGGTAAATTGAGATAGAATTTAAGAATATTAAATCTTGCAGCTGTTTACAAAAAGAAAGTCAATACTGGTGAACACCAAGGCAAATGTGTAACTCACCAGTGGCTCATCACTTTTGACCAGTTGAACTATTTTCACTGTCTCCTCCTCTTCGTCAGCATCATTTGGGATGTCTGGTAAGTGTGGATAGTAGTCCTTTTGTGCAATTGCATCGTGACTGCAGAGAATAGCCTAGAACACAAAATATTTTACTAATAGTAAAACTACAAAAAGATGGAACTATATTACAATCAGGACATTACATATAAACATGCAATACTCAATACATAAATTTATTTATTTTTCTATTCTTGGCTTAGGCTAGCTAGACATAAGAGGCTGTAAAAAATAAAAAAAGATATGTTTTATTCTTTACAGATTGACAACATATTATGAATTTATCATACCTGAAAATGTGGTTTTTGTAATAGACTCAAAAGTTCCTTGTATTCCACAGATACTGAAGCGACTTCCACTAGAAGCTGAAGTACTTCCAATGTGACCTGCATGGCATTGGAGAGCAGCGGATAAAATTTATCATCTTTGCCCTTGGCAACAATCTTATTGTGGACTTGGACGAGCGCATTCAACTGTTTTGAGTGGAGCAATTCTGTTAAGAATGCAATATCTTCACCGCCCGGCTGCACCTCCTTCAATGACGACAGGAGCCGAGTAAGTGCTACAATGAATAAGAAACAAGATGTAAATGCAGAGAAATGAGGAGACCAAAGTCATTTAGATAACAACTACAGTACTGTATCATTATCAACAGTATGGTCATCCAAAAAATAGTTTTTCATGAACGATCAACAGGCCTTTGTAACACAGTTTCACCAAAGGACAAACTAGGAAAATGGACAGTGTGTACATAAGGGAGCGGAAGCCCCCTTATCTACATTTCAACCAACTGCCTTTCATTATAATTTATAATAGGCTTGTGGCCTGTCAAGTCAAAATAGATACTTTTTATGAACTGTCAAAACGGTACTTTTGTTCCTGAGTTCTATGAAATAACAACAGAATGATGTCATGTAAAAGTACCATCAAATGCTGTCTTTTTTTGCACAAAATTGACTTTATAAAATATATCAATATATGCTGGAAATATACAATTCTGAGAATGTCAAGCCATTTTGTACATAAGTAATGCTTCAACAGACTTGTTCCTAGATTTATTGGATTACCTTGGCCTCAAGCCTATTATTGACGGTCACAGATTGACCTCTGTCCTCAGTCTGACGGACGATACTTGAGAACAGACAGGGCAGGAAAACCAATTTCATAGCGGGCTTTTGTGTAAAAAAATATTTCCTACCTGGGTCCCAGTTTTCCACCGGTGTGTCCATAGTCACGTACATCGGCATACGGGTGATCAATTAGTAAACACTAGAGAAATTATGAAGAACAGAGAATTGAGAAGATCGATTTGTTTTATACACATTACATTTCTCTCACAAATAGGGAAGATAATATAATATCTCATGCTGATATTTATAAAACAGCATGATACTATGCAGTATAATTTTTGTTCGACTATTGTGATTTTGGTACAAAAAAACTCAATCAATCTTCAAAACAAAATACGCAACCGCAACACGTATGTAATGTAGTAATAGTAAGTTTATTAGGTAAGGTAGGTAGGTACTCTTTGCCGCAACAGCCGCACGCAAGCCCGCGCAACCGCAACACCCGCACGCAGAGAGAGACAGACAACTTTTTATTTTTTTATTCAGCTAACGAAATCCGTAGACGTAACGAAATAACGGTACAACCTCAGAACAATAGGGTACAACGAAATCCTGCCTTCTGTTCCGCGACGGGCTATCAGCGCGCAGCGCTATACGCTCACGTGACGTCACGACCATCATAACTATGACCGTTCCGAATGGGAAATCACGACCATCAGCGTCTATCACAGATTTCCATTCGGAACGATAAAACGCGACGGTAGACGTCGAGACTGGCAGATGTCAAACCAATATAACCAAACTTTTGTTAATTTTTTGAATTTTGAGTCGTAGTAGTTAAATTTGCTTTGTGTCTTCTGGTTGCTGTTCTTAGTTTAATAGTCAGCTGTCAGAGTGACAGCTGTCAAAGTGACAGCTGTCACGATCTATCAGTGCTCAGTGCTCACGTTCTCGACGATGGTCACCGATATCCCAACGTGGCGGAGTGGATGATGTCATTCATGACGTCATAGCGTCCATTTTGAGATATCAACACCACCACCACCATCACGTCAAAACTTACTCGGAATGGCATTGTAGACGCTTTAATCGATTACAGCGCTGACAGCGATGTCGCGGAACGCACCGCTATACTCCCCCTACGGAAAAAAGCTGAGGAAAAAAGAGATCCATCCATAGACAAAATTCCACACACTGTCAATATAATAACAGCTGTCAAACGTAGTAGTGTTGCCGAATAATCGATTATCAATTAATCGATTAGTAGGTACCTAAATAATCTAACAAATCGATCTAGTATCGATTCTATCGATCGGTTTAGATTATATTGTTACGTTACAGATTACACAACAATATAATCTAAACGATACCTCGATTAAATCGATTGTGTCGATAGTATCGATTTAATCGATTCTATCGTATTGCTTCTCACCATCGATATAATCGATTTAATTATCAGAAACAGAAATTATAATCGATTATATTGTTACAATTATGAGAATCGATAGTATCGATCCAATCGATTATATCGATAAAATCGATTCTAGATCGATTTGTTAGATTATTTATATATACTTAGGATAATCGATTAATAATCGATATACGATCGATTATCCGCCAACACTAAAACGTAGTCTAAGCCCTTGGAGCATGGAGATACTGGAGTGGCAGTATCGGTCTCCAATGCGTGCATACCTACAAAACGTTCGCACATAAAATGGAGGCTGCTGTACCTTCATTATCGATAAAATAATTAGGTAGGTATAGCGTGTAATAAAATGGGGGTAAAAATACAAGCCGGAAGAGGATTGTACATAATTTTATGAACAAATTTCACTTTGGGACGTCTTTATCACAGCAACTAAATTTTTCGTGGGTACGTTACGTAATATAATTTTCATCACATCTATTCAAAAAGATCTACTTTAGTCCCGGCAAACAGGGACTAAAGTAGGTCATTTAGTCCCTAGGGACTAAAAGTAACTTTTTAATTTTGTTGCCAGTACAAAGAAAAAATAATGCTGTCACTAATCAGTTTCACTACCACTCAGGCTGACAGACCCAATTAAAAGAGAGATCGATTCTAAACGCAGCCAATAAAAAAAAGTTTGTACTAAAATGCGTACTCGACACAGATTAGATAATCCGATCGACCGAATCGATTGACACCGATTGGTGACAACAGAGAAACAACCTTACAGAATTGATATCGAAACACGGACCAAATAATTAAAAAAGTTGTGGAAAATTTGTAAACAAAGCGCGCCAAATCTGAATGCTGTAATTATTTCAATTTCGTTTGCGGATATGAGTAAAGAATATGAAAGTGAGTGTCTAACTCCAGATGATAACAACAAACGCGAATGACAAATACAAGATCTGTTACCAATAAAATTACGAGGAATATAGGTATGTAAAAACGTGGTTATCTGAAAATGCTTTTTGAACCAATTTTCAAGATTTAGCCAATACTAAACAATCTTTAACTATGTGGAGGACATATTTGTAATTAGTAATTTCTTTATTGTACTAACACAAGAATGACATACAGAAAACTTATAATAGATAACAAGAGATTTCTTCCAACAAACCATTACACACAAGATATCACGAAAATTGTGTAAATAAATATAAGGTCTAACAGAAAGGGGTGTACCAGCCGAAAGCAGGTTGTTAGGGACATCATTTTGAACAACTTTCACAATGGGACCGACTTGATCAGAGCAACATTATTTTTCACTCCACCATACAGATCAGCTGAGCGCTAGGCCCGAAATGTACTGAGTTAAAAATAAAGTTGCTCTGATCAAGTCGATCCCATAGTGAAGGTTGTTCAGAATGATGTCCCTCTTTCCGCTTGTACACCCCTTTCTGTGACACCCTGTATAGGTACATCTATGTTATTTTATTGATTACTTACTACTTTTCTCATAGAGGGTGATGAAAAGTAGAGTGTCCACCTCAGGAGTAAAAACTATTTTTGGCTCGAGTGATGTACTTTGAATCCCTCGCTCCCTCAGGATTCTACTCTAGAATCCCTCGGTCGCTCAGGATTCAAAAAACACTCTCGCCCTAAAAATAGTTCTTTACTCCCTTGGTAAACAATCTACTATTTTGTATGCTACATATGGGTGAATTAAATTACTTTTAAGAATACTTCGCCTATTTCGCCTTGTTCTTACCATGGCCATTGTTCTTAAAGGCACAAAGGTTGCATCTTGCCGGCAAGGAACAGGTTTAATCCGAAAAAAAAGTCTCATATACACTTGCAAAACGTTTAAATAAAAAACGGCTCTTTGTAGAACGAGGCGAAATAGGCGAAGTATTCTTAAATAGTAGATTGTTTACCAAGGGAGTAAAGAACTATTTTTAGGGCGAGAGTGTTTTTTGAATCCTGAGCGACCGAGGGATTCTAGAGTTGAGTCCTGAGTGTAACGAGGGACTCAAAAGTACAATCCTGAGGGAGCGAGGGATTCAAAGTACATCACTCGAGCCAAAAATAGTTTTTACTCCTGAGGTGGACACTCTACTTTTCATCACCCTCTATGAGAAAAGTAGTAAGTAATCAATAAAATAACATACATGTACCTATACAGGGTGTCACAGAAAGGAGTGTACAATCTGAAAGAGGGACATCATTCTGAACAACTTTCAATATGGGATCGACTTGATCAGAGCAACTTTATTTTTAACTCAGTACATTTCGGGCCTAGTGCTCAGCTGATCTGTATTGTGGAGTGAAAAATAATGTTGTTCTGATCAAGTCGGTCCCATTGTGAAAGTTGTTGAAAATGATGTCTCTAACAACCTTCTTTCGACTTGTACACGGTGTGGTTACAGTACACCCCTTTCTGTTAGACCCTATATTTATTTACACAATTGTCGTGATTATGTTGTGTGTAATGGTTTGTTGGAAGAAATCTCTTGTTATCTATTATAAGTTTGCTGTACCTATGTTATTCTTGTGTTAGTACAATAAAGAAATTACGAATATGTCCTCCACATAGTTAAAGATTGTTTAGTATTGGCTAAATCTTGAAAATTGATTCAAAAAGCATTTTCAGATAACCACTAGTTTTTACATACCTATATTCCTCGTGATTTTATTGGTAACAGATCTTGTATTTGTCATTCGCGTTTGTTGTTATCATCTGGAGTTAGACACTCACTTTCACTCATATTGTTTACTCATATCCGCAAACGAAATTGAAATAATTACAGCATTCAGATTTGGCGCGCTTTGTTTACAAATTTTCCACAACTTTTTTAATTATTTGGTCCGTGTTTCGATATCATTTCTGTAAGGTTGTTTCTCTGTTGTCACCAATCGGTGTTAATCGATTCGGTAGATCGGATTATCTAATCTGTGTCGAGTACGCATTTTAGTACAAACTTTTTTTTTATTGGCTGCGTTTAGAATCGATCTCTCTTTTAATTGGGTCTGTCAGCCTGAGTGGTAGTGAAACTGATTAGTGACAGCATTTTTTTTCCTTTGTACTGGCAACAAAATTAAAAAGTTACTTTTAGTCCCTAGGGACTAAATGACCTACTTTAGTCCCTGTTTGCCGGGACTAAAGTAGATCTTTTTGAATAGATGTGATGAAAAGTAATTTAATTCACCCATATGTAGCATACAAAAATTATATTAAGTACTTATACGTAACGTTTTTGAAGTAAAACTTCTTGGGGCACGGGGGTAAAATTTATTTAACCTCTCAACTGTGGGTTATTCATATATTTGCTTTTCAATTGCTACTAGCCGGGTGCTATCACGAGTGGCTAAGAAATGTAACGGAAATTGGAATCGGTGACGTCAGGGTCGGCTGAAGACTTTTAAAACCGCAACTATTTTCAATACGGTTTTTAACTAATCAGATAAGATAATAATACATTCGTACAATAAAGAATGTTAATTAGTGAGAGAAAAACCTGATGAAACGTTAACAAATAAAAATTATTTTAAGCATTCTTCCACGAGTTCTTGATTTCCGGTATGGCCAAGATGGCGCCGCCGCCGCCGCCGCCGCTGTCTGGGACAAACCTACAAAACCAACTAGCATGACTCAAACTACTTCGTTCAACCTCTTTGTTGGAACCGGAACTTATGTTTGACAGCTGTGCGATGCGATCCATACAGTTTGTAAGAAAAGAGTTTCATCAATGTCACACGGGTCGATATGGATTTCTAAAACAAGCAAAGCAATGCATACATTTGAGCGAGACGGCTTAAAGACGTGACGTCAGATGGTATATAATCTGAGCGAGATGCAAATAGTAGTGACGTAGTGACGGTAGTGACACTATTGAATGAGTTAAGTAGGTTAAGTATATCACCACGAGCGCGACAAATTGTAGATAAGGAATGGTGGGAAATAAATGACATGACGTATTAAAAGTAAGTACAAGTATAAAATAATTTCAAATAATCGGACGTCTGAAACTTAAAAGTAACTTGAAGCAGAGATTGGATCTCAAAATTGGAAATTTAAATCTCTTTAAGTATAGGTAGGTATAGGTGTATAGTATAGGTACCACTTAATGATCTAGCTACAGAAGTTTTACTTCTAACACGTGTACGGTGCTACACGCGTATATTTTTTTTTTATTATTTAGCCATTAAAGTGTCCCACTGCTGGGCAAAGGCCTCCCCCTCTTTTGTCCACACTTCCCTGGTCTGTGCCACCTCCGGCCACCCCGGCAAAAACTTGTCGAGGTCGTCCCGCCATCTCCGTTTAGGCCTGCCCCTACACCGGTATCCGTCCTGTGGCACCCAGTCAGTGGCGATTTTCGCCCATCTGTCTGGGTGCATGCGACTTACGTGGCCGGCCCAGTTCCACTTTAGCTTAGCGGTCTGTGCACCCACATCAGCGATGCCAGTTATGGAGCGCAGTGTGGTGTTCCTAATGTGGTCCGTCCTACGAACACTTAGAATGCTGCGCTCCATTGCGCATCCATACGTAACGTACCCACGAAAAATTTTGTTGCTCTGATAAAGACGTCCCAAAGTGAAATTTGTTCATAAAATTATGTATAATCCTCTTCCGGCTTGTATTTTTACCATTTTATTTCACGCTATACCTAATTATTTTATCGATATTGCCTATCGATAATGAAGGTACAGCAGCCGCCATTTTATGTGCGAACGTTTTGTAGGCATGCACGCATTGGAGACCGATACTGCCTCTCCAGTATCTCCATGTCTAAGCCCTTCGAGCAACACGAAAGGCCGCGTTCCTCCAAGCCCTCAATCGTACCTAATAACGTAATTTTAAAATAAATATTTAAATAAATGCGTTGGGTGGAACAAAGTTCCTCACCGAATGAATGGAGTCGTTTTTGAAATGTTGTATTGAGAAATTATTAATGGCTAATAAATATTCTATCGGCACAATCCTCAGCAGACTGCCTGCATCGCAAGTAGCCTAACACATTCCTGGATGGCTAAATATCATTATTTAATTTTTCAAAAGTTTCATGAACTTGTCAGATATTCACAATTCTGAAAATAAAATCATAAATATCCTGTAAGAGAACTTGTTTATTTATCATCAATGTCGTCAAAAAAGGTCGTTAAATGTATTTTTTTTGTACGGCTCTGAACAAAGAGTTTGAACTTTTCTACCTTTTCAGTAATTAAAACTGCTGAACAGATTTTGACAAAACTTTTTTAAAGTCCGTTCACCCGTTTGTCCCCCATTCCTTTCTAGTACATAACTTTGAACGGCTGAACGGATTTTGATGAAACTTACACATTACCGTAAATTGGAGTAAATGAAAGCCAATAAAAAATAAAGAACAAAATCCGATTCATGGTTACGGAGAAACACGAAGACAAACATATCTATATACATAAACCCATGAAATTTTGTAAACTCATTTGGAAGCCAAGACTAACTAACTAAAGTAAAGCCCTTTATTTTGATACTCCACTAGAGGGTTTAAAAAAAACCGCACATTAGGGCACATAAAATCCACCATTATGTTATGATTTAGTCAGATCTCGAGTTTGATCTTTTATTAGAGATAAGCTCGCCTTTCTACACTGTTTATTTGATATTACTTTTTCTGTATGTTGTTTGTGTACATTAAAGAAAATATGAAATTATGCAGACTCGCACACGAAGTGTTCCTTACTATCGTGTGTTGCATGTGCATACAGTTAGAGCTTAGAGTTCTATCTTAAGAGTTATCTTCGATTTTGCTGGAAGCACACCATCAAATTTAATTATTCTTCAACAAAATTACCTATTTCAATACTCCACAGACACCCTGTTCCACTGTGAGCCGGAGACCATAAAATTTTATGTGACTCACAATTCGCTCGCATTTTATAATGTCATAACCGCCAAACACTTACATTGGAAATGCAACGGTATTTCTAACGTCATAGGGTGGTATTTCAAAAACTTTAAATATGATCTTAGGAACAATACTTGGTTTATGTTTGTCTAACACACACACACTCTTGCAACGAGTGAAGGACAGCTTTTTGAATTTGTATTTGATGCTGCATCTTGCTTGGGTATATAATTATGATCGAAGGCAGACGTACGTATAGCGAATACTATTTATCCATGGATAATTAATACTTAAATATTTTATATGTAGGTAATGTAATCTCTAAAACAAGTAGATACTCTAAATAGTAACAATATAAATTTAATTATTATTTAATTTAAATTCAATAAAATATACAAACCAATAACCTAGCATATTTTATTCTATGTAAAGATGTGTATTACATGTGTCACAATCTGTTTTTATCACATTATGTTCAGTTCAAAACACGCTAAATTAATTTTAAGGTTCATCTGAGTTGCCCTTAATTAATGCATAAATAACCAGTACACAATTTACGTAGGTAAGTCTATATTATGTGTATCAATCAATGATTAACACAGTAAAGTCGTCAGCAATATGTAACATTATTATCTACCGTCATATTGTCTAGTCTGACAGAATACAAATAGACCCTATATCATATTATGATGATACAGTTAGCGCAGAAAGTTCAATCTCACTTTAAGCTGGACATTGTCTTAAGTGTTCGGAGTCGAAATAGACCACAGTGACCGTTATATCATCTCTGAATGTTCTACTGACACCTGATGGCAGACTGAGAAGGTGTGCTAGCCGCGTGTGGTCCACACCATACTCTGTTCCACCGATGGCATGTCTTATCAGATGTGTGGCTGCATTCCGATCCTTTGGTTTACTTTTTAGACTTTCTTTCCTATGTAACAGCAATTCGTTTATGTCCCCAAGCACAATGTCTTTACGCGGCAACTTCAGTGGATTGAAGAAAACTTTGCCTTTCATGTGTTCACCGACTAACTTAACTGCCTGCAGTGGTGTCATCATGTCCCACAGCCCGTCTGAAGCTAGTATTAGAAATTTATCTTTTGGTGTCAGTCTGTGGTAGAACAAGTCTGGTTTCGCAGTTAGATATGGCGGTGTGTAATAATTAGGAGGTAATGATTTTTGTCCGATCAGAGTTTTTGCAATGTTAACTGGCCACTTGTAGCGATAGTCACCTAAGCTGCGTAAGGGAGCCAGCTCCCCTAATAGTCTGTTACGTCGTATGACTGTCTTTTTTTCACTTTCTGGGTGTTCATTCCATATTCTCTTGAGCTCTTCAAAATTATCAGCATTGTGTTCTTCTGTAATTTTCTTTGCTATCCAGTGATTCTCTTCGGTCATAGTTCCTATTACAGCATTGCAATCTCCGACGTTCGCTACATTTAGATGAGGCCCGTCAATGTGCGAAACGCACACTACTGCACCCCATACTGCCACTGCTAATGTTTTGGCATCTATTTTACCAGAAACACTTAGAGGTTCTAATACTTCATCGGAAAAGTCTCTATCCAAACTCAGTATGGCATGTTCCAAGGCATTCTGTACATTTGTACTGTTGTCGTTAATTGTAACCAGTTCATTAAGATATTTTTTAAAGCTTTTCTGATATATAACGTTCAATTCTTCAACAAGTTCTATCTGGAATAAAAGGAATATTTTATGATAATGTGATTATGCTATGTAAATACTCATGTAATTATTATGACGGGACTGCTCCACCGTTGGGCAAAGGCCTCTCTACCCCTCTTCCACTAACTATATCCGACCCTGAGCGGAATACACATAGAAATTACATTTAGTTCAATAATAATTTACTAGGTATCATTCTATACACATTGCAATTTACCTTATCATTAAAAGTTTCTATGAGAGGTTCACAAGTGTCTTCATCAGCACATTTTTTTAGAATGTCAGCTGGAAGGAGGGATGCAGCAATGTAGTTAAATAATCTCTTAGATATGACTTGTGCACACGCTGGCCCACCATGTCCGTCAAATACGCCCATTAACAGACCTTGAAAGAAAAATACAGAAAAATATAAGCAGATGAAAATTAAACATAAACATTTAATCTCTAGGCGAAATAAAACAAAAATAATTAAGATCTGCATATTCATCATTCTTTGCTTACAGAGATGCCTGTGTTAAGCCGCGTCCGCTGCGACATGTTTTCGTGTTTTCTAACATCCTAACATTGTTACAGATTAGGGGCGTGGCCAACATGTTATGTTAAAGCATGCGCCAGACGGCATTCTGCCACAGTTTCTGCCAGGTGACCTTGGTAGAAAAACAGTGGTTTTAACCAAATTTTGATTGACCTTTAAACGCCCTTGGTAGACGGGCGTACGCTTCCAACCAGTTTGGCAGAAACAGCGGTAGCCGCTGGCCGCTTGCTGTAATCATTCGAAGGACAGTCGCGCGCAGCCACACGCTCCGAGCGTCGCGCGCGCAAGGATGGCCAACGAACGTGAGATAGGTACTTACGGAACTCATTGATTTGTCCAGATTTGCCGTTTCTTTGGGATTTGAATTGCCAAGCTTTTAGAGACCCGACTCAAAGGAAAAATGCTTGGGAATCGTCGAAATCGAGCAGATTCATTATTATTACATTTAAGTGACTCAAAGTGAGTCGTTCCTTCAACCACCGCTTCATCCAAATTATTTTCTTTCTTTCTTTTGTTTTTTTTTTCATCGATAAGGTTGGCCGGTGAAAGCTAATTACAGGTGGCGCTTGCGCAGTTTGGTTCTTCTCCTGTCAATGTCATATTGGTAATAGACGTGCGCAAATCCTGTTCTGTAAAGGAAAGGACATGGAACGAGACATCTTCTGTCCGGACATATTATTATGTCCGTTAATATATTCCGCGGAGTATACCTATACTCCGACTTCCGTTAGTATAGTCCGCAGACATAATGTCCGGGCAGAAGACATTCCATACTCCGGGATCGTTCCATACTCCGGGACATCGTTCCATACTCCGGCGATCGTTCCATACTCCGGCGATCGTCCCATAGTCCGAGATCGTTCCATACTCCAGCAATCGTTCCATACTTCGGGATCGTTCCATACTCTGACGATCGTTCCATACTCCGACCATGTCCGGGAGTTCAAAAAAAATATAAAAAAAAACATGTACATACATTTTATATATTATACACCGTGACTTTTAAGACACTCTAAAGCCGAAGCCTGGTTGGTAAAGACAGCCTACACTATTGAGTGGTGGTAAAAATTTCCAAATCGGGTGAAAAAAAACTCGAAAATTGAGTCACCTTTTAGTTGCTCCAATCTGCGAGAAAACACAGCCGCGCGCGCAGTGGTGATGGCGGCGCAGCGCACCCTTCAGTGAGTAAGGTCACCGCACCCACGTCACATCAGCTGAGCTGCGCCAGAGCGCAAGCTTGCGAGTGTAAAGCCTTGTTCGTAGTCATTACATTTTGACTTTTCTCGGTTTGAAAACATTTTGGGGAAGCACGACTCACATGCGTCACGCACGGATAATCGGAAGCGAGCAACTGCGGCGGAACTCAAAGAAATGGGGCGGGGTATGCGCGTGGGCACGGGGTCTTTTGGTCTGTGATTGGTCAGCGGCGTCTTGTGTCATTGCCGACACACAGTACACTCGGCTCACTCGACTGCGGCGGAGGTCAAAGAAAGGGAGCGGCGTGGACACAAAGGCAGCGGCATCTTGTGTTATTGCCGACACAGAAGACTACTCTACGATGGTTCATCATGGTATCGCGATTATTAAATTGTATTGATATTTAGTCGAGATTAAATTACAAATAAAGTGCTCCAATTTGAAAATTAATAGTGCCATTTGATAGTGCTTTTTGTATAGATAAACCATGTTTCGGCTTTAGAGTGTCTTAAAAGTCACGGTGTATATAATAAAAATATAAAAATCGCAAAAAAGAAATAAAAGAATAAATATAAAAAATCGTGGCTTTTTTATTTTATCCAAAAGTATTTAAGTTTTCATTTTTTTTTTAATTATCCAAATAGAGTTCAATACGCGCGTTTTGACATCCTAAATTTTCCCGTAGTCCTTAAACTTACGACTTATTGACGATTATGTATTCAAATCTGATAAGTATATACGTAAATTCGACTAAGTGTTGTGAGTATTTGGGTTATGTATATGTTTATGGTTCTGCGGTTCTGCAGTGTCCTGCACTGCATCGTTCCATACTCCGCTGGTAGTGGAGTATGTTTAATCCGCGGTCCTTCCATACTCCGGGTCATCATTCCATACTCCGGCCATCGTTCCATACTCCTGGATCGTTCCATACTCCGCCGGACATGGTGGAGTATGTTTATCTAGACAGGTCGGATTGGAAATATGTCGTTCCGGAACTGGACATATGTCCTGGAACTATTACGGTCCGGAACGACTCATGTCTAATTGGTAATCAATGGCTGACTTTTGTTGTGGATTTCGGTGCTCGATTTCTATTTTTCGCAATCATTTAGTTTTCTTCATCTCTTTTGACTTCTGCCTATGACCTGGACTCTGATTATTGCTTCATGATTGCGGCATAACCTAGTTCCATCTTTAGGAACCAATTTTTTTCGACGTATCGCCTTCAGCCACTGTTTTCGGATGTTTATATCTTTGGTAAAACGATGGAAAACATTATTGGTTGTTTTGATAAAAATGGTAATAATTACATACAATATTTGTTTGTTATGGGTACCAATCGATACTAGCACCACTTTGACAGTTGCCAACCCCATTGCACACAAAAGAGCAAAACAAACTCGAACCTTTTGAAATTTAGACAAAAAAGGAGCCATAGCGCTTGTAGGAGGTTTGCGCACAACGTTAGTTCAGTACAAACAAGGCGCTTCAAAAGTATATATAAATCCGTGCTTCAAGCACACTGAAGTTTGGGGCTTGTTTTAAACCATGTAGACAGCAGCGCTTCTACCGCGCTTCTACCAAGGTCACCTGGCAGAAACTTGTGCTAGAATGCCGTCTGGCGCATGCTTAGCCGCGTCCGCTGCGACATGTTTTCGTGTTTTCTAACATCTAAAGGTGCCTTCCCACGGCGGCGCGTGTTATGACAGGCCGGGCCGCGCCAAGGACGCCCGTGCGCGCCCGTGGACGCCCGCGCGACCGCGCGCCGAGCCATTCCCACGGCGCGTGTGAAGGCAGGCCGGTAGTCTTGTGTCGGTCATGTACGAAGAACGATTAGGAAACGTTACCGTGCAATGAACGAAAAGAAACGATTCCCTACGCTAGTCGCTAATCGGACATTCGGTCTATTAGGACATGACCGACCGACCGACCGAGCGAGAAGGAGAATGGCGGGGCGGGCGGGCGGGAGCCATTCATTACATTACATTATTACGGGAATTTAGTACGGGAGGGCCTATCCTTTGTATATATCGATGTCTAGATTGTATAAGTTCACTACCATATGTTTGGCCTACAAAATAGAAGCCTGTAATTGGCCTATGTCTAGTCTAAGTTCTCTGCTTATATTATTTTGATTTGTGCTGTAGGCTTTGATAAATAAATAAATAAATTAAAATTTTATTTAGACTATGCACACGTCTGTTCTCCAAGACAGCGAGCGGAGGAGTTCTTATCTTTGCTGAAATCTACCAATATAATTTGGTTGTCTTATACTTCGTAGAATAACGTTCCCAATGGTTAAACAATTCTGCATCCATCTGGCAAAACAAGTCTTTTGAGTGCACACTATTATTGAATGAGAGAGCAACACGGCCTCCTAGTTGGATACCGTACTTCGGGGTGAATAGGTCCACTCTTCACTTTCAAATGGAATTTAAAACTACTTCCCTAATACACATAGAGTATTTCAAGGTATACCTATAAGGATGTATGGTCAGCTATTTTAGTTGATCTATCATAAATAGTAACAACGCTAAGAAAGGTTTAGAATCTCAGATTTTTATTCCTATTTACCCCGCCGTTCCTTTTTACCCCAAAATTACGGTTAATGAATTTTAGTAACTGTCCTCATAAAAAACCTTATGATATCTGAAATGTCAGAATTCTACGGAATAAAAAATTAGACTTTAAAGTCTGGGACGGAAAAAGAAAGATGAATAAAAAGTACCTGGTGTCAATTTGCACAAAGCCTCTGTTCTGGTATCTTCAATGGGGTCGTTGGATGCCAGTTGATTACATTCATAGGACTTCACCGAGCCAGATGTAAACTCTTTGTTGAACTCGTTCTTTCTAAGCATTGCTGTCACCTGAATTATGGAGATATGAAATGAAATGAAATGAAATTTGTTTATTGACAGATAACATCTGTTATATGTCAAGAGGTCATTCAGGAGAAATATTTCACTTCACATTAACCAATGGTATATATGTTTCAGTCAGAAATCTTAATCAGTCAAAAGTACTTTTAACTAAGAAAATCTATTAAAACTGCTCTTGACTGCAGCCTCTGGTCAATAGCACTTTTGACTAAATTTATTTCGCAGTTGGTTGAATCAGACACTTCATTCGGTTTTGTGAAACTATATGGGGTTGCCTCGCTCTGCTCCGCTTCACTCGGCTCCGGGTGGTTCATAAATTTGTGACCTAGCACAACCTATCTTAAGTATTGCCACAGAAAGGGACCTAAAGCAACCAATTCAGTTTTGTAAACCAAGAGCGCCAGTCAAAACTACTTTTGACCACAAATTAACAGTCAAAACTACTCATGTCTAGTCAAAGTACTTTTAAACAACCCGCTCAGTCAAAAGACTTTTGTCTAGTTTTACGGTCAAAACTAGTTTTGACTGATTAAGAATTCTGACTGCAACATATACAATACTATCCATATGCCAATAGATTACCCATCTGCAGTGGTGTATGTTTTCTAACTACTAAAGTCTGATTTTTTATTCCGTAGAATTCTGAAAGCTATCAATTTTTGACATGTCAGAGATTACAAACCTTTTTGGCCGGGCACGTTTTTCAATTTCAATACGAGTCTGAACATCTGAGTCTATACATTTTATTTGTTAGTGAATGTATCCATTTTATTAAGTGCTGGGCTCCAAATAAAAAGGGGATTTACGCCGAATTTACGGCGAGTGATAATTACGTCCCTTTTCATCACAAACAGTAAAAAAGAAGAAACAAAAAAACACAAAGAACAACAACACGAATGTCCGTTTCGGTGCGGATTACAATGCGCTATTGAGCGCTATTTGCGCTGTCAGCCGGCTGTAAGTCGGTTCATTGCGCTTATTTCCACCAGCGTAAACGTCGTCGTGACCTCATGAGCGACGTCATAATTGCGCACTCACAGCGTGTGCGGAAACGTCAAATTGACATTTGGTACCTGTTTTGTTGTGTTTTGATGTTTTTGTGTTTCAGTACGGTTTACAATACGCTATTGGTGCGTAGACTGCAATCGTTGTATACTCGCTGGTTTACATTGTAAGCGCCATGCTAATAGCCATCGTTCAATATAAACCGGCGAAAGAGCGCCAACGTCATCCATCATGTCAAACCAAACCACATTCAACCACAACAAAACAGATACCAAATGTCAATTTGACCTGACCTTGACCTGTTTTTCGTGAACGCTGTGAGCGCGCAATTATGACGTCACTCATGCAGTCACGATGTTTACGCTAGTGAAAATAAGTGCATTATGAACCGATTTACAGCCCGCTCACAACGCAAATAGCGCTCAATATCGCATTGCTTCCACAAACCCCATCCTCGTGGACGTGAGACAGTGGCCGGCCAGCCCATTGCACAAAACGTGGGAAGGGTACCACACGTTGTTGAAGCAACTTAGTATTTTATGAATTTGTTTATTTAATTTAATTTTATTGATAATGTACAAATTCTAATTTAATGTTATTTAATTTAATTGTAATTAATATTGGACTTTTAAGCCTGGAAAAATAAATAAATAATAATAATAATTGTAAACCGCACGGTTTGTGTTCACATGATGGATGAGGATGACGTTAGCGCGCTTTCGCCGGTTTATATTGAACTATGGCTATTAGCGCTCTTACAATGTAAACCAGCGAGCGAGTATACAACAATTGCAGTGTACGCACTAATAGCGTATTGTAACACGTACTGAGACGCGACGACGTGACAGCTAAAAGCGGTGAGGTGACGAGAGTGACTTAATACAACTGTATTAAGTCACTCTCGTCGGTAGCAAAAACTAAAACTCTTTCTTACACTATATCTTTGCTGAAATCTACTAATATATATCAGGAAGTGGGAGAAGGGGACATGCACAAAGACCCGCATATGTGGGCCACGTGCAGGCGCTTCGACCCCCATGAAGAAGAATAAAAGAATAGAATACTAATATAATTTGTTTTCCTTATACTTTGTAGAATCACATTCCAAATGTTAAACAATTCTGCATCAATCTGACAAAACAAGTATTTTGAGTGCACACTATTAATGAATGAGAGAGCAAATTCGGCCTCCTAGTTGGATACCGTACTTCAGGGTGAATAGGTCCACCCTTCACTTTCAAATGGAATTTAAAACTTCTTCCCCAATACACATAAAGTATTTCAAGGTATACCTAAGGATGTACGGTCAGCTATTTTAGTTGATCTATCATAAATAGAAAGGTTTAGAATTTTAGATTTTTATTCCTATTTACCCCGCCATTCCTTTTTGCCCCGAAATTACGGTTAATTAGTTTTTGTAATTGTCCTTATAAAAAAACTTATGATATCTGAAATGTCAGAATTCTATGGAATAAAAAATTAGACTTTAGTTACACATTAAAAATAGATTTAAAAGTAGATTTATGACCCTTGTGACTTGACTCACCAACCCCAATTATTGTTACATACCTCTTGCGGCGACGGCAGTGTAGTAGCACCATCTTTTTGTATTTGACTCTTGTCTTCAGAAGAATGTAACAAACGATTTATTGAATTGTTATAAATACCCTTTCTGTAACCTAATCGAATGGGTGACTCTCTGAGAATTTTTTGACTGAGGTGATAAATATTGCTTTTTTGGTAACAGTTAAAAATAACGTTGAGATGATAGCAGTTATTCATGTTTGTTTTTCTAAGATATACACAGCATATTATGCAACCACTATTTTTGATCTCATGCACAGTAAATATTTATCAGAATGGTTCCTGAATAGAGTCAACGTACAACACAAGTGATTTACAACTTATTTATTGAGCGTTAATGTGAGAAAACTGTAGAAAATAATATATTTCTAGATAAAATAAAGGTTATTTTGCCATCACAAACATTTTTGGGCATTGAGATTTTTGGGCCATGACATGCATGACGGCTGTGATCTGTCTGTGGTGTCTGTGTATTCTGTGTTATTTTTTTGGGTATTTTATGGCTTGGTTGCAAAGACCATTGAGCCACGTCTTCATTAAATATTTTTAGTTTGTAGAAAGTTAATCATTAGTGTTATATTTTTTGCACTGTGTTTTTTATTTTATGTATTTGTATAATGGTTTATAAGGGTTTATATCTGTTTATGTCCTTCAACAATGGGGAATTTTTTAAAAGACAACTTCAGTAGTTCCAAGTTCGTCACTAGATGTCGTAGGCCAGACATCAGTTGCCAGTCCAAATAATAATAACCGAAGAACCTCAGCCTTGGAGGAATGAAATATTATCGAGAGGCAGTATCGGTCTCCAATGCGTGCATACCTACAAAACGTTCGCACATAAAATGGCGGCTGCTGTACCTTCATTATCGATAGGCAATATCGATAAAATAATTAGGTATAGCGTGTAATAAAATGGGGGTAAAAATACAAGCCGGAAGAGG
This sequence comes from Argyresthia albistria, assembly GCA_963457715.1. Lineage (NCBI taxonomy): Eukaryota > Metazoa > Arthropoda > Insecta > Lepidoptera > Argyresthiidae > Argyresthia > Argyresthia albistria. The sequence goes on along the minus strand of OY735254.1, from coordinate 7,637,369 downwards.
ATTATACATAATTTTATGAACAAATTTCACTTTGGGACGTCTTTAACAGAGCAACAAAATTTTTCGTGGGTCTCTCTTCTGGCCACAACATCTGTGGAGATGATTGTTGCAGCGCTAGTGTGTTAGTTGCACCCCACATCGTCTTTGATGGCTATACAGCCCTATTGCGGCACGGCATTTCTTGCCACATCGATTGCACACGTATCGCGAATCCGTTGGAGGAGATGAGGCACAGCGAAGCTTTTTCTGCTTTATGTTCTTCAGCCAGTCTTCGTCATGCTTGGAAACTCCAATTTTGATCTCATGGCGCCATTCAGGTCTCAATTCGGCGCGGTTTTCCCAGCAGTCGGTCGGTATTCCAAAGCTGATCATGTCCCGCTTGCAGGAGTCTTTAAACCGTAGCTTTGGGCGCCCTACAGGTCTCTTCGCGTTTGCAATTTGACTCAGCATTACTTGGCGTGGAAGTCTCTCGGGGGCCATTCGATGTACGTGGCCAAGCCAACGCAATCTTCGTTGTTTCAGCATGGCGGTGATGCTGCAGCAGCTTGTCTTTGAGATAACTGCCTCGTTGCTCATTTTGTCTCTCCAAGTGACTCCAAGTATAGTCCTCAAGCAGCGCATATGGAAGGCATTAAGTTTGCGTTCTTGCTTTGTGTAAGTGGTCCATGTTTCGGAAGCGTACAGCAGTATACTAAGGACGCAGGTCTGGTATACAAGGACTTTAGTGTGAGTGGTGAGCTTGTTATTTCTCCAAACGCGTTCAAATAGCTTTCCAAAAGCCGTCGATGCTCTGCCAATCCGAGTATCTATCTCTTTGTCGTTTGATAGTGAGGAGGTGGTGGTGGAGCCAAGATAGCAGAAGTGTTCCACGACGCAAGGATGGTGCCGTCGAGTGTGATTTCAGGAGGCTGACTTACGCCCTGTTGTTCTTAAAGGCACAAAGGTTGCATTATGCCGGCAAGGAACAGGTTTAATCTGAAAAAAAAGTCTCATATACACTTGCAAAACGTTTAAATAAAAAACGGCTCTTTTGTATTTTCTCCAAAACAATTATAATTTTCTATTTTTTTTCACAAATTATTTATTTACAGCCAAAGCCAGATCGACACATTCTCGCACAATATCCCTCCATGAATCACGAAACAGGTCATTCAGTGGTGCTGCAGCCAACAGAGCGTTGAGGTTGTCCCGCGCCCTGACCAGCGGAGACTGCCGGCGCGTCACTGTGCGGTGCGAGCCTCCCGCTAGCAGCTGTGAAGTGAAAATATAAATAGTAGATTGTTTACCAAGGGAGTAAAGAACTATTTTTAGGGCGAGAGTGTTTTTTGAATCCTGAGCGACCGAGGGATTCTAGAGTTGAGTCCCGAGTGTAACGAGGGACTCAAAAGTAGAATCCTGAGGGAGCGAGGGATTCAAAGTACATCACTCGAGCCAAAAATAGTTTTTACTCCTGAGGTGGACACTCTACTTTTCATCACCCTCTATGAGAAAAGTAGTAAGTAATCAATAAAATAACATACATGTACCTATACAGGGTGTAACAGAAAGGGGTGTACAAGCGGAAAGAGGGACATCATTCTGAACAACTTTTACTATGGGATCGACTTGATTTTTAGGGTTCCGTACCCAAAGGGTGAAAAACGGAACCCTATTACTGAGACTTCGCTGTCCGTCTGTCCGTCCGTCCGTCCGTCCGTCCGTCCGTCCGTCCGTCCGTCCGTCCGTCCGTCTGTCACCAGGCTGTATCTCATGAACCGTGGTAGCTAGACAGTTGAAATTTTCACAGATGATGTATTTCTGTTGCCGCTATAACAGCAAATACTAAAAATCAAAATAAATTTAATATTAAGGGGGGCTCCCATACAACAAACGTGATTTTTTTGCTCATTTTTGCTCGATATTGATAATGGTAGCAGGTAGACGCTTAAAATGTTCACAATATATTGAGTATATTATTTACTTAAAAAATAAATAATTAAATTAAAATTAAATTAATATTTAGGGGGGGCTCCCATACATTATTTTTTTCGGTTTTTCATAGATAATGGCACGGAACCCTTCGTGCGCGAGTCCGACTCGCACTTGGCCGGTTATTATTTTTAATTCAGTACATTTCGGGCCTAGCGCTCAGCTGATCTGTATGGTGGAGTGAAAAATAAAGTTGCTCTGATCAAGTCGGTCGAATTGTGAAAGTTGTTCAAAATGATGTCCCTAACAACCTTCTTTCGGCTTGTACATCCCTTTCTGTTAGACCCTATATTTATTTACATAATTGTCGTGATATGTTGTGTGTAATGGTTTGTTGGAAAAAATATCTTGTTATCTATTATAAGTTTTCTGTATGTCATTCTTGTGTTAGTACAATAAAGAAATTACGAATTATGAATATGTCCTCCACATAGTTAAAGATTGTTTAGTATTGGCTAAATCTTGAAAATTGGTTCAAAAAGCATTTTCAGATAACCACTAGTTTTTACATACCTATATTCCTCGTATCCGGGTAAAGGCCTGTGCCCCTCGGTGGGGACATTAATGGGCTACATTTACTTTACTTTTTATATTCCTCGTGATTTTATTGGTAACAGATCTTGTATTTGTCATTCGCGTTTGTTGTTATCATCTAGAGTTAGACACTCACTTTCACTCATATTCTTTACTCATATCCGCAAACGAAATTGAAATAATTACAGCATTCAGATTTGGCGCGCTTTGTTTACAAATTTTCCACAACTTTTTTAATTATTTGGTCCGTGTTCCGATATCAATTCTGTCAGGTTGTTTCTCTGTTGTCAACAATCGGTGTCAATCGATTCGGTCGATCGGATTATCTAATCTGTGTCGAGTACCCATTTTAGAACAAACTTTTTTTTTATTGGCTGCATTTAGAATCGATCTCTCTTTTAATTGGGTCTGTCAGCCTGAGTGGTAGTGAAACTGATTAGTGACAGCATTTTTTTTCCTTTGTACTGGCAACAAAATTAAAAAGTTACTTTTAGTCCCTAGGGACTAAATGACCTACTTTAGTCCCTGTTTGCCGGGACTAAAGTAGATCTTTTTGAATAGATGTGATGAAAATGTAATTAATTTATACATTGATACAATAGCACAGGACCAGGGATATTAGAGCTTTATAGAAGAGGCCTATATCCATCAGAGGGTCGATGTGAGCTGAGAATGCTAATGATGATGATGAGATACAAAACAATGGTGGCCACAAAACATAAAAGAGGAAGTCTGATACACAAAACTTTTCTTTGGGGTCGGGCCAGCTTCTTTATTGAAAATCCCCGCATAAATCCAGTCTTCCAGTTTCATCACCAGGTTTCATTATCATCATCATCATCATTTCAGCCCACATTCTCCTTCCATTCCTATTTACCACGCCATCTCCACCAGTCCTGAGCTTACCTAGTCTCATTACAAGGAATTTAAGAACCTAAACGCAATGGGTATACTTGTAATGTAAGCATCCCAGGGTTCCAGCTCCCACCTGCGAGATGTCATTGTTCAACTTTGTTGTGATTTATTTTTTATCGACAATTGACCCCTACATAAGATCAAAATAACCTTGGCTGAAATGGTATGAAATAATAGTAGATTGTTTACCAAGGGAGTAAAGAACTATTTTTAGGGCGAGAGTGTTTTTTGACTCCTGAGTGACCGAGGGATTCTAGAGTTGAGTCCTGAGTGTAACGAGGGACTCAAAAGTAGAATCCTGAGGGAGCGAGGGATTCAAAGTACATCACTCGAGCCAAAAATAGTTTTTACTCCTGAGGTGGACACTCTACTTTTCATCACCCTCTATGAGAAAAGTAGTAAGTAATCAATAAAATAACACACACTATACAGGGTGTAACAGAAAGGGGTGTACAAGCGGAAAGAGGGACATCATTCTGAACAACTTTCACTATGGGATCGACTTGATCAGAGCAACTTTATTTTTAACTCAGTACGTTTCGGGCCTAGCGCTCAGCTGATCTGTATGGTGGAGTGAAAAATAAAGTTGCTCTGATCAAGTCGGTCCAATTGTGAAAGTTGTTCAAAATGATGTCCCTAACAACCTTCTTTCGGCTTGTACACCCCTTTCTGTTAGACCCTATATTTATTTACACAATTGTCGTGATATGTTGTGTGTGTAATGGTTTGTTGGAAGAAATCTCTTGTTATCTATTATAAGTTTTCTGTATGTCATTCTTGTCTTAGTACAATAAAGAAATTACGAATTACAAATATGTCCTTCACATAGTTAAAGATTGTTTAGTATTGGCTAAATCTTGAAAATTGGTTCAAAAAGCATTTTCAAATAACCACTAGTTTTTACATACCTACCTATATTCCTCGTGATTTTATTGGTAACAGATCTTGTATTTGTCATTCGCGTTTGTTGTTATCATCTGGAGTTAGACACTCACTTTCACTCATATTCTTTACTCATATCATATCCGCAAACGAAATTGAAATAATTACAGCATTCAGATTTGGCGCGCTTTGTTTACAAATTTTCCACAACTTTTTAAATTATTTGGTCCGTGTTTCGATATCAATTCTGTAAGGTTGTTTCTCTATTGTCACCAATCGATTCGGTCGATCGGATTATCTAATCTGTGTCGAGTACGCATTTTAGTACAAACTTATTTTTTTATTGGCGGCGTTTAGAATCGATCTCTCTTTTAATTGCGTCTGTCAGCCTGAGTGGTAGTGAAACTGATTAGTGACAGCATTTTTTTTCCTTTGTACTGGCAACAAAATTAAAAAGTTACTTTTAGTCCCTAGGGACTAAATGACCTACTTTAGTCCCTGTTTGCCGGGACTAAAGTAGATCTTTTTGAATAGATGTGATGAAAAGGAAATTACAACATTGTGAACCGTAATAGCTCAATGTGTTTGTTTTTCGTCCTACGATCCAATTAATGTAGTGACAATCAAAAGATCATCCATAGACTCGACTTAAAATTAGACCTGTGTCGATCGATCGTTTCTTGCGACCCGGGTCGATCGTGACCCATTGGTTAGGCGATTGGATCAAAATGATTCGATCGTTCGATCGATCACCAGATCGGGCAGTCAAATGACTCAGACGTCAAAATATGAGATCGTTCGATCGATCAATCACCTGCCGCATATTTATGTACTTAAGGGCTGAGCTGAGGGTCAATTCTCCATATTTTTATGTAATGTACGTACAAAATATAAATGAAGAAATAATTATAACGGCCAAAATACAGCTAATAACTGAAAGCAATTTAAAGTAAAGTAGGTAGGTACTCTTAAAATTTCGCTCATAAAGTCTAATTTAGTTTTGCGAGCGGCGCGGTGGCGACGACGACGACGGGTGGCAGCGTGGCGGGTCGGCGCTCTGTTGCCGCTCCGTGCGCAGTGGGTCAAAAAACGATCGTATCATTCCTAAAAAGATGATTCGATCACTCGCGAACGTGTTGTGATCGAATCAAAGTGATTCGATCAATCGTGATCGACTCAGGTCTAATTAAAATCAAGAAATCCATGATGAAAGAGTCTTTGCACTAGCACTTATATGTCTATAATACTCCCTATCCTTCTAAATTCACATTTAAACAGGAATTCTTGTAAACCACAACACGATTTTGACAGCCGATGTACTTTACAATGCGCACATAAAATGGCCAAAACCAGCACGCGCTATGTTGCATGTGACGTCATTACCAAAGGTCGCCATATTTAGAATAAATATAACTCAAACTATCTCTCTGTAGGTGAGGAGTTAGAGAGAGACAAAGCTATTTATATTCGTTCGGTTGCGAATTCATAATTTGTACAACAACTCTGCATGTAGCAAAATAGAGCCTCTCCATAATATTTCATTCCTCCAAGGGCCCGGAGCGTAGGTTACCGGAATGAAATGTCATTGTCTATGGCTGTTTATTGATTTTCTTTCACCGCACAGTGCAGTTGTTGGGTAATTTTATTTGAATTGATAATTTTATTCGAATATAGACACCAAAAAGCTAAGTGGAAATTGAACAATTCTATGGAAAAGGTCAGTTTTATATGCTTTATATTCTCTGATATTCTTGCTTTACGTAATATATAAAAAATTGAGTGTTGTTTCGTGCTCAGATATAAAACTAGTAGATCTTATTATTTTGGTCAATTAAAACCACATATTTACATTTAAATACACAGCAGAGTTTATTTTCAACACACACCAAACGACATTATTGACAAGAGTGACAATCAAAAAACATCTATCAAAAACATCAGATAGATCAGCGAAGCCGGCCAGGATTACCGCCAAGTCAAACCTCCAACACGCCCTCTTAATCCTGAACGACTTCCAACAAGTCTTGCACATATGACTGGTGCTTATAAGTCGGCAGTGTCTTCGTAAGCACATCAGCAGTCATCTGCTCAGTAGGCATAAATGACAACTTAATAACTCCATTTTCCACAGCTTCTCTAATATAGTGATATCTAATGTCTATGTGTTTAGACCTTTTATGGAAAACCGGATTATTGGCAAGCTTTGCCGCAGACTGATTGTCACCATACAAAGTTACAGTACTTTCATGACCAGACAATTCAGTCAGTACCGCACGGACGTAAACCGCTTCTTTTGCAGCTTCAGATAAAGCTATGTACTCTGCCTCGGTTGACGATAGTGCAATGCACAATTGCTTGTAGCAACCCCAGGAAATTACATTTTTTCCTATTTTAAAAATATATCCCGTATATGATTTACGATCAGCCCCATTAGCCCAATCAGCATCGGTAAAACCATACACACAAAACTTATCATGCTCTGCACTCTTCTTGTACACCAGACCCAAATTCATTGTGCCTTTCAAGTAACGCAATACACGTTTAGCCGCAGCAAAATGTTCAGCTGTATAGCAATTGTTATACTGACTAAGAAAACTAGCAGCAAATGAAATGTCAGGTCTAGATGTCACAGACAAGTACATCAAACATCCTGGTATGGTAGTCTACTATCGTGAACAGCACTATCAGAAAACTTCATACCTAACGTCTAAGGGCGTTTTTGAGCTTTTACAGTCGCTCATACCAAAACGTTCAAGCATCTTTTCGATATAGTTTTTCTGACTAAGCTTCAACTCACTCTTAGTGCAATCTACTTTAATGCCTAGCATATGTTTGACCTCCCCCAAGTCCTTAATGGTGAAGTGAGACTTCAGTGACGTTTTCAGCTTATTTGCAAGTTCGTCACAATCGTAGAAGACGAGAAAATCGTCTACATAAAGTGCGATAATAATGGTTCGCTTACCCACTCGACGACTGAAGATGCACCTCTCATGTTTGCTCTGTGTGAATTTTTCTCAGAGTAAAACTTCCTTTACCTTATCGTACCAGGCACGGGACGCCTGTTTTAATCCATACTCGGCTTTCTTGAGTCTGTAGACTTTATGTTCATCGCCTTGCCTTATGAAGCCTTCCGGCTGCGACATATAAATCTCCTCGCTCAGGTTACCATTCAGAAAAGCAGTTTTGACGTCAAGATGATCAATCTTCAGATCTAACTCTACCGCAAGAGAATTGTTTTGAATATCCACCTATTCTTGACAATATTCATATTTTCCGGTCTGTCAACCAACTCCCAGGCCTCATGCTTATTGAAGGAATCAATTTCATCTTGCATAGCTTGTCTCCACAACTTGCTATCGCTCGATTGCAATGCCTCTTTGACAGTTTTCGGCTCATTCGGCTCTGTCTCAAGTGCGGACATTGTCCTTGGTATTCTTGGTCGTAAATTATAGGCTGTTCCATCATTACGTGTCTCTCTTTGTATATTGTCTGTATCTGTAGATGAACTCGGTACCTGCTCGCGCTCGTCCGTCTCGGACCAAAATTCAGATGCTTCCGGCCTCTCCGCCTCAACCTGAATCTCTACATTCGGTGACAATGGCATCTCCGCATTCTCCGCCTCACGGTCAACCTCACGTTCATCTCCCGCATGACTCTCTTCAACGATATCGCCAACGTCACTTATCGGGAAGAATAGTTCCACAGACCGTTTACTCATGACACCTGGAAAGATTGTTTCATTAAAAACAACGTCACTACTACGAAAAACTTCATTTTTTGCGAAATCGTAGAGCCTATAATCGTATAGCGCTTACTTTTTGGTTCAAGCTTATTCCGCTTCACTTTATCAATGTGAGCATAAGCTTCGCAGCCAAACACACGTAGGTGTTTTAAGCTCACCTTTTTACCCGTCCAGGCCTCCTCAGGAGTTTTTCCGGAGAGCCTTTTCGAAGGTGACACATTTATTAAATGCGCTGCAGTATTGGCAGCTTCTGCCCAAAATTTGTGGTCTACGTTTGACATGTGTAGCAGACACCTTACTTTTTCTAGAAGTGTCCGGTTCAGGCGTTCCGCGCAGGAATTCTGTTGCGGACTATACGGCACAGTTACCTGGTGCAATATTCCTTTACCTTTCAAAAAGCCTTCAAGGTCCTTATTCACATACTCAGTTCCGTTATCAGACCTCAAATTTTATACTTTATCACTAGTTTGAGTTTCCACTAGATTAATAAAGTCTTTAGTGTATTTACTCACCTCATTTTTACGCTTCAGGAAATACACAAATACCTTCCTCGAATGATCATCCAAGAACGTAAGGATGTACCTCTTGCCTCCAAGCGAATTCACCGGCAACGGACCACACAAATCGGTATGGATCAAATCCAACCTTTTTGCAGCCACTGGTTTCTCAGGATGGCTTGGAAAAGGAAAGCGGGCCTGCTTCCCTTTGAAACAAACCTCACAAGCAACGTCTTTACAAGGGTCGTCCTGAAAACTAATATCATTAGCCTGCCTCAAAAGGTTCATATTATGGCCGCTTAAGTGACCAAGTCTCTGATGCCAAGTTGCAGTGCTAATAGTTATATTCGCCCTTAGACTGCAGGTCTGAAGTTTATAAGCACCTCCTACAACATTTGCCTTGATCAAAGTATCGCCCTTTGCAATGGTACAACCATTAGTATCAAAATTTACAGTACTACCGTTCTTAATCAATTGGGATACAGATATAAGATTCACGGACAGCTTAGGTATGTACAACACGTCTCAGTCAACATCGCGGTGTCCGACAACTTGACGTTACCTATCCCTGTACATTGCAGTTTATCTCCACTGGTGACGTCACCACCTCGCGATTTAAAGTCTGTCAGCAAATCGCGCCTGCCAGTCATACAATTGGTCGCTCCTGAGTCTATGTACCACGATTCCGAGTCCGATCCAGTACAAAATGCGGTCAACACCAGGTTTCCTGAAGAACATTTATCGTTCCGACAGTCTTTCTTCAGATGTCCTTTTTGTCTGCATTTCCAGCACCACGGTTCTCTCTTACGACTCGAATTTTCCTTCGCTCTCGACTCATCATTGTGTTGCTGCGCTTTTCTCGTTCCGGAGTCACTCGTAGTAGCGCCCTTTCTTGTAGAATACAAGCACTCACTCGAATCTCCACGAGTAGTCCAACGTTGATCCCGTAGCAGTTTTGGTTTGACTAGATCAGCTGTGATGATAGCTCCCGAATGTTCCAGTGCCATGATCATGGGCTCATACTCCGCAGGTAAACCTTTGAGCATCAGTGCGCCAAGAAACTCGTCGTCAACAGGCTTGTTCATATTTGCCAATTGCTGTGCTAATGACAGAATTTCATTGACGTAAGCTTCCATGTTGGCGAAATTGTCAAGCTTGACAGCGCACAAGTTCTGAAGAGTTCTCACCCTTGAACCGAGTCCTTTATCATCATAGGCACGTTCCAGTGCATTCCAGGCATCTTTTGCCGTCTCCACCGACATCAAGTGTGGAAAACATGACTTTTCGACGCTCAAGCAAATTTTTGATTTAGCTAATTCGTCACGTCTATTTTTCACCTCGTGCGTAGTTTTGTCATCCGCACTGTAACCGCTAATACAGGTCCACAAATTGTCGTGATGCAAAGCATTTTTCATAACAAATTTCCATGTTACGTAATTTTCACGTCCACGCAACTTTTCATGCGAGAAAAAAATATTCTTGTTCTCCGACATATTTATCAACGTTTTATTTCCGCAGGACCATAACCTATTATTTTACTGTAGCCCTGTTTAAATGTCATAACATAAGTACAGTGGCGAGTTAAGCCCTGTTTACATGTATGCCGTTTGAGGCACTTGGTTACTATTTATTGAGAGGCGTTTTTGCGATAATATTTGACACTGTTGAGTGATACAATTAAAAGGGTCACAGAAAAATATGAACTGAAAAATATTCATCAATCAGCGCACATTTACCTACAGCTTGCTGGATAAAGGCCTTCTTCTTTACCACGCCGCCGCGCCGTCTGATCAGAGCCTCAGCCTCCCGCACAATATAAATAAATAAGTATACCAATTCATGCAATCAATTAAAATTCTCACTTTCAGATGTGAAAACACCATTACTCCAGCTTACCACGCTAGATCAGTAAGCACAATGCAGCCCCCCGAGGTAACAAGTTTGGACCCTGAGAACTACAAGAAGTATTTCCGCGTGTTATACTGGAGTGGTCCCAGGTAAATAATATCCAACTACACCACCATTCCATACCATTCCCTCAAGTCATTCCAAATGACCAGCCTCCCATTCGGACTGTCATGCGCGCCAAAATTCTTCGCCGCTCTCTCGAACTGGACGGCGCAGTTACTCCGAGACAAAGGTATGAGGGTGATTGTCTACTTGGACGATTTTTTGATAGTATATCAGTCACAAAGCCTACTCGCCTCGCAGGCCGGGCATGCTACTCGCCTGCTGGAGTTCCTGGGTTGGACTATAAACTACGAGAAATCGGTCCTACGACCAACTCGAGCTTTGAAATACCTAGGTCTAATTTGGGATACGTACCAGAATATCAAAGCACTCCCTGCAATGAAAGTTCAGACCATAGCACACATGTCGCCAAATTGCCAAATTATTTTGGGCACATACAACTTCGCAAGTTTTGTGACGCCCCGAGGTAGCCTGCACTGTCGCCACATGCAGCGACTTGCAAGATCTCTTCAGCATCATCCGCCTCAACTACCGGTGCAGATTCCTCCTGCAGTGAGAACAGACCTACAGTAGTGGATGAAGGTAACGGATCATTTCCTTACAAAAGACAAGCTGCATCAATCACGAGTCCAACACTTCCTGACCACGGACGCAGCAGACTACGTTTGGAGAGCTCAGATGGACGACTCCCTGATCTCAGGCTGGTGGGACCAGTCACATCTCAATTGGCATTGCAACCGGAAAGAGATGTATGCAACCATTGCAGCAATATCCCACTTCAAACGCAGCGTGAAAGACCACCACGTAGTTCTACAGACAGACAATCGGACTGTCGTTGCGTACATCAGAAACGAGGGGGGAACAAGGTCACTCGCACTCCTGACATACCATTTGATGAGTATTTTGGACAAGTGGAACATAACTCTCACGGCCCAGTACATACCGGGCAGACTCAACCAGGTAGCAGACGGTTTTTCCCGGGGGAAAGCAGTATCGGAATGGCATTTACTGAAACCAGCTTAGCTCCGCTGTTTCGAAAGTTCGGTGTCCCGAAAATAGACCTGTTTGCCTCGAAGCAGACCAATATTGTGAAGGATTATATCACCATGGATATCTCAGACAAATCAGCGGCATTCTACAATGCCTTCGGCAAACCATGGCGGTACGAACTGGCTTGGATATTCCCGCCGCCGAACCTAATTCCCCGTGTTCTCCACCACCTGAACTTGGCGAAAGGCACCTAGGTATCTTCTAGTAGCGCCAATGTGGACCAAAGCCTTCTGGTTGCCGTACCTACGCTGCCGCGCTCTGGACAAGCCAGTCAAGATCCAGAACCTACCCCAGGTCCTAGTAGACCACAGAACCGGTCTGCCTCCTCCACACGTCCAGGATATGAAGCTTTTAGTATGGAAAGTTGGGGGTGGGCTAACTTAATAGAGTCACGGTCGGAAGCAGAAAGGAATCTCCTTCGGGCTAGTTGGCGAGAACCAACTCTTAATACTTCTAAGCCGGCCTGGGATCGTTGATTGAAATGGTGTAGGTACTATCAATAATAATAATAATCACAAATTACCTGATCCGAATTCGTTAGCAAGATACTTAGCGCATCTACACATAGATCAAAAGTTTGCCTATTCCACTATTTTGGTGCATAAGTACCAGAAAGGAGGTTCCAAAACTATGTCAAAAATAGTTTATTGAAGAATTCTTATTACAGTGTATTTAGATGACAAAAACTGTGTGGTGAACCATCTCAGCGCACAGAAATCCAAAGAGGGGCGATGGACTGAGTTAGTACGTCTCTCTTCGGTGTATTTCCTTAGACTTAAGTAGAAATTCATAACATCATTTAACCTAAAATATTATATTGACGTTGACTAAGTAATGTGTATGATTTTATGGTCAATAAAAAAATAACCGGCCAAGTGCGAGTCGGACTCGCGCACGAAGGGTTCCGTACCATTATCTATAAAAAACCGCAAAAAAAATAAAATTGTATGGGAGCCCCCCCTAAATATTAATTTAATTTAAATTTAATTATTTATTTTTTAAGTAAATAATATACTCAATATATTGTGAACATTTTAAGCGTCTACCTGCTACCATTATCGAGCAAAAATGAGCAAAACACGTTTGTTGTATGGGAGCCCCCCTTAATATTAAATTTCTTTTGATTTTTAGTATATGTTGTTATAGCGGCAACAGAAATACATCATCTGTGAAAATTTCAACTGTCTAGCTACCACGGTTAATGAAATACAGCCTGGTGACAGACAGACGGACGGACGGACGGACGAACGGACGGACGGCCGGACAGACAGCGAAGTCTCAGTAATAGGGTCCCGTTTGGCACCCTTCGGGTACGGAACCCTAAAAAGAACTTTGAACTTTGACAGACATCTTGATACACCCTGCGATGTAACAAAACAATATCAATATTCAATATGATCGTAAACGCGTCTTCCCACATCGTTGTAGTAGCGCAGCCATTATGATGTAGGTCGCGCAATCCATAGGTCCCGGGTTTAAATCCTCGTGAAGGCATACCCTTCGTGTGCGAATTCAACCTGCACTTTACCAATTTTTACATCCTTTCTTCAACGTACATGGGGTGGTTTCGAAACTCTGAAATGTCTTTGAAGAGGTTAAGGCTATCGAGGTCTATTCTCAACATGGTTATTATTATTATTACTAGCCTACTATTTCGCACTGCTAGGCAAAGGCCTCTCCCCCTCTTCCACATTATCCGATCCCAAGCGGTCGCCTTCCAGTCTTTATCCATTGACCCAACTCATCAATCAATGAGACGTATAACTCAATAATACCAATCTATCAATCAAAGTTCAAAGTTCAAAGTGTTTATTAATCAAGAATTAATCACAGGTTTACTTATAATTAAAGCTTAAGTAAGTTCTAAATATTATTCAAAGCATGACATTAACTTCTGCACTGGTCAGAGACCGTCTCGCAGTAAGTTAAGATAAGAATCACCTACTGGGATGTGGAAGCCAACACAAGAAATTGTATTCAATACGCATTTTAAAGATCACTAAAATGCGTATTCAATGCACTTTCTTAATTAATGGCGGTCTAACAACTTAGGTTGATTTCGCCAATGTCACGTGTTTTGTAGATTCCACTGTATTCGAGAACCTGAAAATTAAGTGTTGATTTGTTTCTCGTTGGCACTACCCAGGAAGGACGTGAAGGGCTGTATGTACCAAGGTATTTCCTTCGGACGGACGTGAGAAACTGCCTCCCCTTTAATTGCGTATTCCGGATAAACGTTTTTGAACGTGAACTTGTGTCGTTTCAAAACATTAAATAAATCATATTCTAAATCGTTCAGAATGCTGCTTAATATATTTATAATAGGACATTATTCAACAAATGCCAATCTTACGTTTGTTTCAGAAAAATCGAGAAAAAACCACGAAACAAAAGCAAAAAGGAAAAATTGCGAAGGCTGAAAGCAGCTAACAGCTTGGCCATCTGCAATGCTCCAACGTTGCTTGCGAATCCATCGCAGTTCGCAGTGTACGCAACAGTGCGAAGAGCAGTGCTGGGTAGATGGAGGAATCTATACAGTCTCTCTTCAGAGTACTCGGACGAGAGCGAAAATGAAGATTGCAATCAAGCGCCTATGGCTAAACTACCTAAGGTATACAAATTAGAGAGATGGTTTACAAATTAGTCAGACTTTATTATTAGGCTTTCTTCACCTGCTTCGTGCCATATAAAATGCTTGTAGTGATTAGTATATTACTGCCGCGGGACCGCAGGACGACCTTCTGTCTCGGCTTTATTCCAGCTTGTCCTAGGCTGCAATGCTGATCGCGCTGTGTAGGCCTTGCAACAGCGCTGCCAGCAACGCAGTCATTGATACATAACTCGTCAGTAATGTACTTACTATCTTATCGCAAATGCACAACACTTTCGAAAGTAAATCAGTTCAAATAGTAAAAATTTTTTTTTTTGAGTATATTTAGTATGAATTCTCTCGATTGCAACAAATATTTTGTTCTAAGAATAAAATAAATGTTATGTGTTCCAGATAACCGGCATTGGTCTTCGGACAGTGTTCTCACTGATATCTCAAGCCCGGTTCACTGATGCGACATTTTGCGAGCAAGCTCTACGTGCGTTACTCGATGTCTTACAAGGCCACGCCCCGGAAGAACTATACCAGGAGCCAACTGAGGTAAGTATTTTCTCTTTACTTCTGCTTCTTTATTTTTGACCATTTGTTTGAAATATTAAAATACTTGTATCTGCCCTCTATGCCGTAATCAGCCAAACACGTCTTCTGCCCATGAAAACAACGACTTCTGTTATGTCACAGAAGAGATAATAGTACTCCGTACAGAACGGTCACTCCCTTCCCCGCGCTGATTCAGATACCGCACCCCACCCCTGGCGTCTAGGAACTGGTTGAAATATCAATAGACGCGGTTGAACGCCTGACGAGTGACCGCGCGTATACGGTGAATAATAACCGGTAATATAATATGGTGAAGTTTTGTGCATTATTTGTGTGTCTGTCGTCAACTAGAAACAGCAAAGACAGGAGATTCTTTCGGTTCCCGACTGATGAAAGAAGGTAAGCAACAGCAACTCTATTGTTGTTCTTTTGAGAAATAAAAATTCTAATACCTTAACTCCCGGAATGTAACTTGGTCAGCGTTTGCTGTGTGTGTCTCGCTCTCTCACAAGGACAGACTTTGTGCGAGACAGAGACAGAGTTATATATTTGTAGTACTTACCAGCTACTGACTACGATAATTGATAATAAGTCAGTGTCGTAATATTTTATTTTTAACCGACTTCAAAAAAGGAAAGGTTCTCTAAAGGTTCTCTTTCATATTTTATTTTCTAAGATACCTAGTACTAAACCTTCCGTAATACATAATTATATAATTATCAATAAAGTACATTTATTATAGGTATTCATTTCGTGCTATCCGTTGTTGGTGCGATTCAACAACGCGAACGAAGCACTTCGAGTTGAAAAGTAGGTAGTAGGTGGGTCAATCAACTATTTTACCCACACTTTGCTGTCCCCGACCATTTATTATTAAAATACGCTAAATGGTTAAATTTACACATTTTACGAATATAACAATAGTATCTAAGCTAGCAGGCACTACGGGGAACTTGATTACGTTCTCGAAGATCTTCGTTTGTGTTTTTTTTTGCTCACATGGCGCGGTATGGTGTCCTTTGATAGTGCCGTTGAGCTGCAGTCCTCGAAGAACTTTCAGAGAGAGTGCGTGCGTTGACAGAAAAGTGTGGGTTAAGTTGATTGACCCAAGTACGCACGCACTAACTTTGTCGCGGCGGCGGCGCGCCGCCATTAGCTGGGTCCACATATAGCGAGCTTCGGCCGGGTCTCGCTCGAACCCTGTAGTGGTTTGGTAGTTTTGAATCTCTCAGAGACTAGGTACCTACTTAACATAAAATTCGAATATTGTACAATCCTAACGATGTTTTTACATAGGTAGGTACCTACCTACAGTTCACGCCAAGTGTCTCTTACCTACTTCAGAATAAGTAATAGTAGGTAACAACAACATAACATAGCTTCACGCCTTTTCCCATAAGAGGTGGCAAAGGCACTGTGCCCACTTTTAGACAGTTATTCGATACCTACCTACTCTATTTTTGTAACTTAATGTATGAAGGATCAAAGTGAACATTAAAATTTTTTAGGATTTCAATGAGAACCCGACTAGGTATGTTTAAACGGCAGCGCCCCTACAAAGTCACTTCATAATAATGCAAACGCTTGTGTTCGGGACAGTTCGGGTCGCGCCGTCGTCGTCGTTCGGTTCGCCCGACGCAAATCGCTGCATTTGCCGCGCTACCAGCCCTAGCAATATTTACGCACACATTTGCACGTATACAAACATCATTTAGTCATGTAGTAGTAATAGGTGCTTATTTTACGAGCGTTCTATGGAGTGTCCGAGGTGTGGTTATGTCGCCCATACAATTATAACGGCAATGTTGCCAAGATTTTTGAGACGGAAGGACAGAAAGACATGCGTCGAACCCAAAAGGTCCCTCTGGATAAATACGAGTATGTGGTCGTTCGCCTCCAGATTATCGCCAACCTGCACGGCATGTTGGTGGAGGTGGGCAGCGGCGGCGGGCCGGGCGCGCGCGCGGACGAGCCGACACTCCTCACCGCGCTCAGCTGCTCCTGCCTCGTGGCTCTCTCGGTAGCGCGCGGCGAGACCGAACTCATCCTGAATGCCATCGCCTCGCTCATCATCACGCATCAAGCCCTCTCCGTGCAGAGTGTACAGGTTTGTTGTAATCATAACTACTATATGTGAAGTAGTCACAATAGAGGACCGATCACCCGCCTGTGCTCAGCGGGAGTCCCACCTCATCATCATCTACTAGCTCGTCCAACGTCCACAAAAGACTCAGTTCTTTTGTTCACATTTATTTCTCTTGTTTTGTTGTCAGTATTTCTCTTACCTATTGGGTGGAGTCATAAAAGCAGGAAGCAAGGGTGCGTTATGGGATGATATTATCAGAGTATGTTCTTGAGCATGTGACGACCATAAACGATTTCTATAAAACAAAAGAGGCCTTATAATCATCTCTATTGAAATATTTGTAACTACTAAATCAGCCATAAACCATTTCCAGATACCGTCGAATGTGACAACGCTCCAGAGAAGCGTACAATCCTACATTCTTGGCCCGCCGTCCCGTAACTTATGGCTGAACTACGGCGTGCCGAATCAGTCGCTGGTGACCAGTTTCCCCGTCGACTTACCCCCTCAAGTGACGGCCGGCCACGGAGACCTCGTTGTCCGGTCACTGGTGTCCGATGGCTGTTATCTCTACGTGTACACGTCCAAAAGCCTCATGAAAATCGGCTCTGGATACGGCAGCTCGATTAAACAGCACATGTATTTGTACAAACAGGACTTCTTTTCTAATGACAGACACGGGTGGCTGGGGTATTGCAAGGTTAGTAGTGACATTCGAGCGTTTGTGTAAGCAATATATTTTATCTACTCTCATGTCATAAAGTTCGAATTACAAACTTGAAATACTTCTTCTCTTTTTTAAAAATAATAACACTACTTCTCGAACAAAACTACGTAATGTTATTATTAAACTTTTTTTCGATAACGATAGTACAGTTCTATTTTTTTTGGGAGAGGCAAGGGTCCTGAAACCGTACAGATATCGTTGGAAAGTTTTTTTTTTAACTATAGTTGACAACCAAACAGCCACTCAGTGTTTGTTAAGTACTTGGAGGCAGGAAGATTTAAACAAAGAGGTTCGTTGATCTGAGTCTTGATACTGTGGCCCTATTGTTCTGAGCTGTGGCCCATGCTCCGCGCATGCGCTGTGATATAATGGGTTTTGGCGGCAACAAAACGTCCACCGCGTCAACGTGACGTGACAACGTTTTGTTGTGTCTAAGCACTGATTTATGTGGAAATATTGTTGTTTTAATTTTGATTTTTGTAGGAGAGACACTTAAGTATGAGAGTAGATAAAGTAGTGTATGAAACTGCACATAACTAGGTATTAAAACTCTCGTGGGATACTATTAAAAACCTCGCCTTCGGTTTTTAAACACCCACTCGTGTTTTAATACCCCTCATTATGCAACAGTTTCATAAACTACTATAA
>OY735254.1:7565062-7618998 GCA_963457715.1 Argyresthia albistria | reverse complement strand
TGGGGCTAATTTCCTGACTTCGACGGCTTATTATTGGAACAAAGAGTAATGAAAATCTTGTTTGTCTTCAGTCAAATCGCTGGTACGTGGCGTGGGCCTGCATCAACGGCCCGTCATCCGACTGCGGCTCCTCTGGACAAGCTATGGTGATCAACGACGAAGTCGGCTTCAACTTCAAAACCTCCAAGAAATCCAACAATGGCACCGACGTCAACGCCGGGCAAATCCCCTGCCTCCTATACAACACTGTCAGCCCGGACAACTCAGCCCCAGTAAGGTGCTTCGACCAAGGAGACCCAGTCATCGCACTGACCAAGAACATCTCAAGGAAAGTCACCGTGACTTGCTTCCGCTCGCTCATAAAACTCCTTCAATGGAGCTGGAGCACATTCAAACAGTCCCTCCTCGACACAAACGGACAGGTTCCTATCAACTACCAAAAGCTGACGCTCATGAAACACCAAAAACGACTGGTTTACGTCATAAGAGCGTGCCTCAGACTGATCAGATCATACGTCAATGAAGTCTACCCGCAGAATAATAGGAAGAGGAATTCACACGATTTCATGTCGTATTTTGAGCCGATTGCCGATGTCCGTAATCTGATTCAGGCGATGTTGGGTGATCCTTCGCCCACTTGTGCCATGTTGCCAAAGAAGCCAGGGAAGAATAAGAATCGGGTGTGTTACGTACAGTTCGCCCTGGAGTTGAGTAGCGCGGTGCTGCAAGAGTGTCACGAGACGATCACGTCATGCTTCCATGCGTTCTTCCCGACGCCTACTTTGAAGTGGCATCATCTCTGCTCAATACTGTTTCATGTCAAGGTGAGTGGCTGTGCCTAACTGATTATTAGGTAATGCAGGATCAATGCGGGTTGGTCGATTACACAAGATAGAAAGATATATTATATTACAACAGTAGATTGTTTACCTAGGGAGTAAAGAACATTTTTAAATGCGAAAGTGTTTTTTTAATCCAGAACGAGCGAAGGATTCTATTCTTAAGTTAAATGCTGAACGAACGAGGGATTCAACGTATATCACACGACGCTCTTACGTGTTGACGCAGACACGTACACGTGAGAGCAAATGCTGTGGTTGGTACTGTGCCATAGCCTCCAAATACTGTCACAGGCACGCGGCTCGTGAATTCCAATGCGAGTGTTTGCATCTGCGGCGGGGCAGGATCAGATTAGGTACCCTAGCATGTGTTCGCAGGAGGGCGTAGTCCCGCTGCGGTACGCTCGCGAGCTGACTGCGACCTGCGCGGCTATGTGCGTCTCGCGCAGCCTGCGTGACGTGCTTCAGTACGTGATACCGGTGACACAGAGCGCGATCATACTCAACTCGTGCCGGCGGGACCACAAGCCTAAGGTAACGGCTGCTAAACCACTTCTCTTCTCACCCGCGGTACGGTCATCTGATTGTGACCCCTCAACATCAAAGTGAAGTGATTATATTTTTGAGGCGTCACTATGATTGTGATTGTACTATACCCTATCCATTATAACAGGCAACTTGACAGCTAACCTAAAACTTTATAAAATCCACTTTTTAAACACTAGGGATGTTACCAAAACAATTGGAAAGAATCGAAATTGTTTATTCAGTTGAACTAACAGAAGAGTTGTCATCGCCATCACTGCTATCAGCACTTAAAGATATTATTATTTGGATTTTATGAAGTTTTAAGTTAGCTGTCATGTTAGCTGTTAAATTGTATAGGGTATTGGGCCTATTAGACTACGCTGTCGGCAGGGCCCTGTCTGACTCACTATCTCTTTCTAGTCGTTCCATATGAGTGAGACGTCTATACAAATCGTGCCCTGCCGACAGCGTAATGTAATAATCTCTTATACCGGTGGTAATACCGGGTTGTACAAGACTTAACGCGACTGCATAAACAAAATATTCCATAGGTATTTATTACACTGCGGTTAGTAAGCATGCTTTTAGCATAATTATATGGTATATATTTTTTCGAATGGACGATACCATGAATCATCGATCATGAATCATCACTAGCTAGAGCCAGGATACCGTTTAGTGGAAAATCTTAAAACATTACAGCAGCAGTACAATAGTTTAGATATCAAGTAAGGTTTTGACTGTAAGTAGTTTGTGTGTATGTATTTGTGACGCTATGCACCGCAGTATACCTCGTGTTTGTGTAGAGCGAGGCTTGCAAGTCTGCGACGGTGCCGCGCTCCACACAGAAGCCGCCGCCGGTGCCGCCGCGCGCCGTCAGAGAAACTCTCACTAAGGTTGGTACCACTGCAGTCAATCTCAGCTGATATCCCTTTGAATGATTTGGCACGAACATGAAATATCATGCTCGCCTTTACTGACACAGTTAAAGAAATAATAAAGAATAATAATTGAAACAAAAAGTAAACTTTAGAAAAAACCGACTTCCACAAACCCTATTTGATTAGATTGAGTTTAATACAAACTGTAACCCCTTATCCCCCCCCTTGGGGAATTAATTTTGTCAAATCCCATATCAGTGCTACCCCACGCTACTAAGGAACCCCTGTACAAAGTTTCATGGCTCTAGGTCCACCGGTTTAGGCTATGCGTTGCCTGCCCGTCAGCCACGCATTGTATTTGTACCTAGTATTGAGCAGATCTGGTGGCCATATGTGGTCTTCATCAGCAGTTCCGCATCACAATATTATGCTTACCATGTGCATTTGCACGAGTTATTATGAAAAACACAAAAATCACTATAGGTCTGCCTATAATATTTGAAGAGTTCCCTCGATTTCTCCAGGATCCCATCATCAGATCCTGACCTGGTGTTAATGGGACCAATGGGAAGGTAAACCCTTTCAAACAAAAAGATAATTTTCCAAATCGGTCCATCCGTTTAGGCGCTATCGGGGTGCAGACAAAAAAAAAAAAAAAAAACAAATATCCGGACGAATTGTAAACCTCCTCCTCTGGGAAGTCGGTTAATAAAACTCATCTAACATTCCATTTTTTCGATCGTAATTGGATTAGATTAGATACTAGCTAGGGTCTTCCCACTGTTGGGCGAAGGCCTCTCTTCCCCTTCGGAACTACCTCGCTAGAATTCATAGTCGCTTCTGTTAAGGACCGACAGAAGTGGGAGGTTTTTCAAAAGCCCTGTCCACAAGGAGTTAGAGAATACAAGAAGAAGATTAATATACACACGATTTCATGTCGTATTTTGGAATGTCAAGAAATCCTAGTAATAAAATAAGGAATATAATAAAACGATCCACTTCAAAACTAACTGAGCGACTAAATTACTGACTGAGGGACAAGTCGCCCAGCGACTTGTGGCTCAGTCAGTAATTTAGTCGCTCAGTTAGTTTTTCGGTTAGGTTAGGTTAGACTTTTTTTGATGCTCGTTTAAATACTACCCATAAAATAATGGCAACATAAGTGACATATTAGTGCACTGCGGGTTTTGATTGACAAACCAAATACGTCACTTAAAGAAAGCACGCAAATGTTGCAATCATTTAATGTCATGCATTTCTTGTCACGGTGTACCTAAGGATGTCTAATTCAACCGTGGGTTCCCTGACAGACTGGTGTTGATGATAATGACTCGCCCCCAGATCCTCGACCCAGCGTCAATGAGCAGCAACTACACGGAGTGGCACATCCTCGACGTGCTGCCCCGCCTGCTGGACATCATCATGACGCCGATCAAGCAGCAGATGATGACGCGCCAGTGCGGCCGGCCCCACGACCACGGGGAGGAGAAGCTGCTGGAGCAGGTGTCGCGCGCTTGCTGCAAGTTCACGTCGCGCCTGGTGGCCGAGTTGGCGTACGGCGTCACTAATATACGGGTGAGTGGTGTGATCTGGAGACCATACCAGTTTGATACATACCCGGTACGGCATCAGACGTTCTTGATAATTCCTGATTCACGGTCTGCTGCAATCAATTTCGCTTGATTACTCAATCTCAAATTCTAACCAATAGCTGCGGCAATGGGCTAGCAACCTGTCACGCAAAATGGATTATGAATCACTGGCTAAAAGCGGGCACAGTTGTGTCTGTCAGCCTGTATGTGAAAGGCGTGATATGCTATTTATTTAGCGTTTGGTCGCTGTCGTCTACGTCACAAGTCATGAAGGTGGCAGCTTGAGCAGCCATTCGATAGCCTCTTCGCTATGCTAAGTTCCCTGCATTCCCCAGGAGGAGCTGATCACCAGCGGCACAGTAAAGCACTACAGTACGCCGTCGCGCTTCATGCGCGTGAACCAGGCGCGCGCGTGGAACACCGGCAACGGCAGCCCCGACGCGATCTGCTTCACCGTGGACCGGGCGGGCGTGTTGCTGGCCGGAGCCGCCGTCTACGCCGGGCTCGGGAGCTACGACTACGAGTTGGAGCTGCTGCACGATGTCAGGGTGAGTGCTCCATGTTGGGTTCGATACAGACATGACAACAACTCCGTTTCCTACCCGACGTGGTTTGCTGGTTTACTCGAAAAGTAGACAGGGACATATACATGTGTCAGGATCGCATTCTCTCAGCGGCCACGGTATAGACATAAGCTCCCCTTTGTTTTTTCTTAATTGGTTCGCCGACACATCTTATATAACAATAGTTTGCCATTGTTCGGTCGTTCGAGCAGTGTGCTTCTACAAAAGAAGGGGTTAAGGTATCTCTATGTCATGTGAGTACAATAAAGAAATTACGAAATTACATGATTATAGTTAGATTTTTAACATGGCAATAACGTTCATTGCCCCGCGAGCGAAAATGTATGCAATTTGACATTTGCCGCCACTGCCGATGCCGCCGCGGTATCATCTAAGTGGGTCAATTTCCGCTATTGCCATGTTAAAAAAGTCACTTTAGATCATTGTGCGATTCCTGGCAAGAACCCTTAAAATATGTACAAGATCCTGGCAAGAACAGAAGTGGATGACATATTCGATTGGTGTACCTCTGCGAAAGTCTCCGCACGACTTGGGAGCGCGACTGGCTGACCGGAGTTACGAGACTACAACTCCCCATAGGTTGCATGCATTTTTGACACCTGTTTTATTCAATCCAAAGTTTATTGAAGTTTCTTTACCCATAACATTGTTTTATATGGCCATTGGCCATATAATAAGCGTCTCCGTCGCTTAGCTCCATGTGCGAAAGGGTAATAAGTTAGAGTTTCTACACGATGCTAAGTTTTACCCTGGTTGGACCCCTGTCACACCTCGGACACTCCATAGAACGCTCGTAAAATAATCACCTATTACTACTACATAGCCTAATGACATTTGTACACGTGCAAATGTGTGCGTAAACTCGTTCGTTTGTGAATGTGTGCGTTCAGCTTCTATACAAAGTGTCTCCCGAAGAGGCTCCCCGACTCCGGGGTGAGATGCGGTATCTGAATCCGCGCGGGGAAGGGAGTGGCCGTTCTGTACGTAGTACTATTATCTCTTCTGTGCCCCTGTGATGATCTTGTCGAACCCACAAGATTTTCAAGACAACATATTCAGCTGTGGGATACAGACAGATCTACGTATTAATAATTGAAGAAATTGCAGCAGCAACGTGTCGCGGTCGACGAAGGCAACATGGCCCACTGTTGGGTGAGCCTCGAGTGTGTGCAGGGCACATTCACGCAGTCGGAAGTACAGGACGACATGGCGCTGCTGAAGTTCGACCGGCTTGTACTGCTCAAGGTGCGTACTGTGACTATGCTTAGCGTGTAACCGAGTAGGTTCCAGCGTAGTTGAGATGAGGCACAGAGTATGTAACTGAGTGGATTCCAGCGGTTGTTGAGCACTGTCCAGTATTGAGTAAAGCTTACGAGGGCATTATCAATCTCTATCAAAAACTCGATCAAGTGTTTTTCTGTTTTAATTTCTCTGAATTCCTATGCTTTAACATCCTGTCTACGCCTGTCCTTTACAAAGAACATGGAAATTAAGTAGTAATTTAATAAATGTAATATTTTTTATTTGCGAAATATTGATATGACACCAAAAAATGTGTCTGGGAGGTAGGAGGATAATATGAATGTAATAAGCAAGGCATATACGAATCGAGGGTGATTGTAGGAGGACGTGCGCTACGCCATCCGTCTCTGCAACCACGGCGGGCGCACGGTGAACGGCGACTGCGGACTGCCGTCCGTCAAGGGCCCGGACGGGACGACGTTCCGGTTCACGTCGTGCTCGCTCAGCTTCAACGGGACCTCGCTGGCTCGCGGACAGATCCCGTGCCTCATTTATAACGGGTATGTAGAGTGGAGGCACGATAAGATGAAGGATAATGTTGAACTTTTGTGGGTACCTCGTAGCGGCAGCGATTGACTAATGTCTTGACACGCAAGTATTTAATTAATTGGCTGAAAGCCGGTGACAATTTGTGACTCTGCCGCCTGCCATTTGTTATGCGATTCTGTACGAAGACCTTTGGCATATTCGACACGGAGCAAGTTCCGTGCAGAATCGTATAAAACTCTTAGAAAAACATCTTTGAATTTATTATTCTAATCGTTTAACCAATTGCTTGTCTCTTGACCTAGAACCCAGCAGCCAGCCGTGCCGTCCAGATCGTCCAAACACTTAGCTGGAACATCCGAAAACACCAGCGCCATGCTGTCGACCCTCCGCTCCATCACACTCCGCGTCTCCGCCAACGTTTTACAACGTTGCGCCGAACTGTTCAGCACGTTGCGGAGCGAGCTGACGGCGGAAGATCTGAGAAGGAATGCATCGGTGTTGCAGCAGTCTCCGGCGGTGAACACGCTGCTGCCGTATACGCTGGCTAGTCTGGAGGGGTGTACGGACTCGAAGGTACGACACATCTGAACGTTATTAAATACCTAAAGGTGATGAGATGACCCTTCAGTTTTTCTTATACTGCGAGGTGTAGGAAGTTTTTAATACCTATAGGAGTATCTACTTCATTCTCGTTTCGATCGATTACATCGTTTATAGACGCGTCACGGAACGCGCCGTTAATACCTCTGCCTGCTAATAAAAACGCCGATTGATTACCACAGAGCGTCGTCCACATCCTAGAGATGATCCACAAGCTTCTCCCGCACCTGGCGGCTGTGAACCTGCTGGTGCCCAGCCCCGACGACACGCCGACCGCCGTCACCACCACCAGCCACTTCTACACCTGGGTGGAGAGCGAACACCCGTACAAGCCCGCCACCGTCTCCAACATGAGGTAACAGCCGCGCGGGTCACGACGCGCGCGCAAGCGCTTTACATGTCGCAGGCCGTCACCTTGCGCGATAAAACCTCCCGTGCAATCGACATGCTACGGGCGCAGGAGAACAAAAGAGGAGAGGAGCCAGCAACCTCTAAAGGTGCAACGTATGGATCGCTGGAAATAGCCATACTCAAAGTATACAATCATTATGATAGCGAGTCTTCTTATTCATCGCACGGATTGGCTGTAAATTGGGGAGGACTATGTCCGTGCCATCTGTACCATATACGATGTTCGAAGAATATTAGCGCATCCACATTACCTGTGGAGTAGCGTGGCGAATGACGAGGGAATGAGGCGGGGAAGTGGTGTGGACACGTTCATCATCCTGCTCCTGCTCCTCGTCCTCGCGCTGCCGCCTTGTCGGCTTTTTGGCGCGATTCAAAGGAAACGGGCCCAGTTACCTAGTGCGGAGCGTCGCGATTATTTACCAAATATTAGCGAAGTATAGATGCGCGTCCACACTCCTCGTGGCAAGACGAGGACGAGGAGCTGAGTGTGGACGCGCTATATAGTATTATTCTCAGCGACAAAGCCCTCGAAACTCACCAAGCGCCACCCGTCCACAGAGTGCTGTTCCCCGCGTCGGTGTCGTGGGTGTCTCTCGAGATGGACCCGCGCAGCATCACCGCGCAGCCGGAAGACTCGCTGACCGTGTACGCGTCCACCGGCGTGCCCAAGCAGCGCTGCCACTGCGCGGGGGAGGGGAGGCTCATCCGACCGCCCTTCCGGAAGGTGAGGAACCACCCGATACCACCACATAGAGTGGAAGAGGGGAGGTCATTGCCCGGTAGTGGGACTAGTAGGCTCGTAATAATAATAATAAACCATTATACTCAGTGCCTAAGTTGTTTAAGAGCACGATCGCCACCGAGCGTCCGCGGTGGCGATCAGTTATTTTACATGAACTTGCACTGCACAAGGTTTAAATTCGTACACAATAACTGATCGCCACCGCGGACGCGAGCTGAACGCGTTGGTTTGTTCAAGTCTTTACTGACTAATACCACAGATACTATAATATTATACTAATACAGATAGACCACCTAGAACAAAATATGACACCGGCGTAAACTGAAATGCTAATAAGCATTCTTCTTTAGTTCGAGGCCATTATCGCTTGGTGCAGCACCATCAAAAAATTGCAAATACCACGAGATGGTGCTAAGATATATAGGATTTATTCTAATATTAGCGCCACCTAGAAGTATGCTTCTCACGCCATCTCTTTTTTACGAAGGGTTACTAATTCTAATTTGTATGGGATGAGCACCCTGTGCTAATACCAATCGACTGACCGCTCTATACAGCCACGAACGTCTTACAGAAATGATCTCTGATTAAACTAGAATTTTATGAAAGTTGCTTAAAATATTATTAATATTAACTGTCACTCCTTCAAATTATATTCCATGTGTGATATAACAGCGCTACGTGCAGCTATCGACGGAGGGCGGCGACGTGGAAGAGCTCTGTGACGAAAGCGGCGAGGACACGCCCTGTCTGCACTACAACTGCACTTACGTCGCCATCACGCCCAAGATGGCCAACCTGTGAGTCATTCCGTCAACCCGTCATCCCGTCATCCTGTTTTCTTGACCGATCTTTCTTATTATTTGATTGATCTGTACATATTTGTATTATGAGGATGTGGTGTATGTACTTACCGTTTTTGGATAATCAAATGTATTTTATCTATCTGTCTAGATCTATTCTTATACCCTGTCTCCTTTTTGGTTAACTTAAATGAATTCTAAACTGACGGGAGTATGGTAGGTGAGCGTAGTAGGTACCTTCCGCTGCCGCTGTCTCGCGCACTCGCTAGATAGCCACGCCAGCTTTTTCGCTTACAAACAATAGGCTGAACGGTCTTCAGGCCTTTTGTACACTCACGTACTGTAATAGCTTGTTGGTTTTACAGACAGGTTGTAAGCCAAGTTGTTCCATAAGTTACCGGCAACCGTGCCCACAACGGCGAACTAACCATAGACAATCACAGTAACAATTTGTATGTGTAAGACCGCTGCGTTTCACACGGAAACTAAGGTCTTCGTTATTCTGATTAAATCTCCCACTACTCTCAGGAGTGATTACGTACCCTATAATTCGAATGCAATACCAATCATTATATTTGCAGACCTTCCGAGTGGCCGCAGAAAGCCATACTCGTACCTGGGAACGAGGTGATCTTCTCTCTGGAGACAGCGTCCGACTACTTGAACGAATACAAAAAGGCAAACAAGTAAGTATTTATTAGAAATATATACTTTCCTTCGTAAATTGTTTTTTAATGTGTAGTATGTGTGGACTTGACTATCAGAAGACAGAGACAGAACTGGTAGTGAACTGGAGCCGCCTACTGTTTGTGAGTGCGCCACTCCAAGCGCACACAGCAGGTGGCTCCAGTACCACACTTTTCCACCCGCCTATTCGTGATAAGAATTCAGTGAAATTTAAATTTAAATCTGTTAACACACACTCACGGGACATGACACAACCTTCGCGTTCGAAAGTTTGCCTTCAACTGGTCACTGTGAACTTGGCTTGATAATTGGAAACGATTTGATTGGTTACGGGGCGTGGCTAGGCCGCTGGCCAGTAATGACTTTACTGCATTCTTATCACGAATAGACAGATTGCCCCTGCAGCAGGCGTGTGAGTAGCCGCGGTAACTTCACCTTTGTGAATGATTCGCTTCGCTTGCCTGACCGCCAGCGACGACGGCCGCTACGGGTTCCGCTGCCTGTGCGTGGGCTACGAGGACGCCGCGTTCTGCAGCCAGCGGCAGGGGCTGCAGCTGCTGGAGATGGAGCTCGCGCACGCGGCGGCCGCCTGCGCCGCGCGGCTGCTCTCGCCGGACATCGACATTGCGCCGCTGACGCGCGGTAACTATTCTTGTTATGACCAGGGGCCAAGCTACAGCGAGATCGTGAAATACCAGGGCCCGAATTCTACTAACTTCACAAGCATACCACAAGCCTGTATTTACGTTGTATTCTACTGTCCAAAACGTACTTACGCTGGCTTCAAACTGGCCCTGGCTTCACGCTGGCGCTTGTGAATTGGATTCCGGTTTTAGTTTTTTTTGCAGCCGGTGCGGCACGTCTCAGCGCGGTCGGCAAGCCAAACCGAAATTTTGAGCGCCCGCTATAGCCAGAATTATACGATTCGCTTGCAGAATCATGACCTAGATTTTAAGCCCACGACTGCGTCTGCGAAATTATTTGGTAGCGGCTAGCGTACTTTTTTCTCATTATTATTACTAGCAAGCTTACGACTTCGTCTGCGTAGTTAATACTCACTTTGGTTGAACATCCTTGTTGATTGAGCCCAAATAAACTTCCAACACATTTTTTTTACTTTAGAGGACTTTTGACCCACTTAGGGTCCGATTATAGAAAAATAGCTTCTTAAATTATGCTTAAACCATAAAAAGAAGCCACCCTCCAAATTTTAGCCTTCTAGCTTTAGCGGTTTGGGCCCTGTAGCCAGAACTTGTTCTTTTATTTATCATATTCATCATGATTACGTAGTTAGTACTAAAAAATTGCTACTGGCGGTGCCTACTTATCTGTTACATTATTAAGGCATAGCTAAAATTAAGAGTACCCGTTTAAACGCAAATCGCGTGACCATCTCAGGGTATCATCAAATCTAGTAGTTTGACGAGATTCTAGAATCGCGTGATACTCAATGTCGTTAACGCGATTATATCGTTGTGAGGTTGTATAGCGATTACTATGACTAGTGCTAGTGCTATTATGACTAGTGCTAGTGACTGGTATGTAAACTATACAAGGTGTAAATGAATTAACGCAAAATGAGAAACTGCTTTATTAGGGACATCATTCTTAGCAACTTTTATTATTATAGCAATTTGATCAGAGCAACTTTATTTTTCACTTCCCAGTACATTTTGGCCTGAGTGAATCAGCTGATTTGTATGGAGAAGTGAAAAATAAAGTTGCTCTGATCAAATCGGTTTCATAATGAAAGTTGCTCAGAATGATGTCCCTAACAAAGTAATTTCTCATTTTGCGTTAATTCATTTACACCTTGTATATCACGGAACGCGAATGTCTTTCCCAATAATATTTCCCGCGAACGCCTTTCCCAATAATATTTCCCGCGAACGCCTTTCACAATAATATTTCCCGCGAACGCCTTTCCCAATAATATTTCCCGCGAACGCCTTTGCCAATAATATTTCTTGTGATTGTATTTTTAATGTTTCGAGAATATGAATATGATGAAGATGTCATGGTTGCTGTGAACACTATACCATGCAGTAAAATAAAAAGATAAAATTAAAAATAATGATTTCTAGGTACCTAACGCATTTATTGCGTCTCTTTTACAGTGATTGGTTAACCCTCTCGCTCCGACGACGTCTATTGTTCTCCATTATAAGTTTGTTCGGCCTATGTCCTTATGAGAGAGTACCGATTCCTCAGTATTTGAGACTCATACATTAGAAAGATAGTGGTGACATATAGCACGCATCTGGGAATTTTAGCGTTATCGCCTGCATCTGGCGCTAAAATTCAGTGCGGCGTTAGGATCGCATGTATTATCGCCCCTCCCGCAACGATTCACTACTCCCGACCTACTCCTCAGTTAACCGCAGTGTTGAACAATAAAACCGGCCAAGTGCGAGTCAGACTCGCGCACGAAGGGTTCCGTACCATTATCTATATAATTGAAACAAAAAGTAAACTTTAGAAAAAACCGACTTCCACAAACCCTATTTGATTAGATTGAGTTTAATACAAACTGTAACCCCTTATCCCCCCGCCCCAGGGGAATTAATTTTGTCAAATCCCATATCAGTGCTACCCCACGCTACTAAGGAACCCCTGTACAAAGTTTCATGGCTCTAGGTCCATCGGTTTAGGCTATGCGTTGCCTGCCCGTCAGCCACGCATTGTAATTGTACCTAGTATTGAGCAGATCTGGTGGCCATATGTGGTCTTCATCAGCAGTTCCGCATCACAATATTATGCTTACCATGTGCATTTGCACGAGTTATTATGAAAAACACAAAAATCACTATAGGTCTAATCGGTCTAATTTTCCAAATCGGTCCATCCGTTTAGGCGCTATCGAGGCACATACATAAAAAAAAAAAAATAAAAAAAAAAAAAACATCCGGACGAATTGTAAACCTCCTCCTTTGGGAAGTCGGTTAAAAAAACCGCAAAAAAACACGTTAATTGTATGGGAGCCCCCTTTATATTAAATTTATTTTGTTTTTAGTATTTGTTGTTATAGCGGGAACAGAAATACGTCATCTGTGAAAATATCAACTGTCTAGCTACCACGGTTCATGAGATACGGCCTGGTGACAGACAGACGGACGGACGGATATCTTGAGATTTTAAGGTACTTTCCCTCCAGGGCCCATTCGTTTGTTCCACCCTGTATATGTGTGATCTGTAACTGTATTTTTCATGAAATACCCAAAAAGTTTTGTTCAAATTATCATCTTATGTCAGAATAACTTTGTAGCTAGTTGAAAAATAACATTTGAATTGATTCAAAGCTTGCCGCGCTTTTAGGGCCTTTAGTACCTACTAAACGCCGCCGTAAGCAGCACTGTCTACAACCTACTCCTACTGGAAAACGTGAGACACCCATCTACAATTTCCGTACAATGAGGTTCACTCACTCATTATGTCAATGTCATGCAGACTGCAAAACATCATTTCAACGCACCAAAGAGTATTTAATTAAAACATCACTGGCAGCCAAACTTGAAGTGGCCAAAAGGAAAAAAATAATTTCTGAGCTCTGAGATTTGTATGAAAACAAAAGTAATTAAAAACTATTAATTTTATAATTATTTTCTAAAAGTTCTACAGGATAAATAGAGACGTCGTAATTCATCAATTAATATTTAAAGTCTTTGTAGAAGTCCGGGGACGACATTGCCATATCATTTAAATTTAGTTTCATTAAAAGAAGGCTTACCTACCAAAACAAAATGGCCTTGGTATAAACTTTTCAAGCGTGTTGTGAAGACGTATCTTGTGCCGAGACCACTTTCAATTTGTAATATCTCTCGTATTTCAGTATTTGTGGTTGGTGCGGCAACAGATATACACATTCTGTGAAAATTTCAGCTTTCTAGCTATTACGGTTCGTGCAGGCGGACCCGGTGACAGACGGACGGACGGACGGACGGACGGACGGACGGACGGACGGACGGACGGACGGACAGACGGACAGCGAAGTCTCAGTAATAGGGTCCCGTTTGGCACCCTTCGGGTACGGAACCCTAAAAAGTAAGATATAACCTATTACTTCTTATCTCCTTTCTCTCTCAGAAGCACACCGCTTGAACGACCGAACAATGGCGAACGATTGTTATATAAGATTTGTCGGCGAACCAGTTAAACATTGAACTATCGTAAAGCCTTTGTTTAATCAAGATGATCCAACATCTTCTGTATTCTGAATGGTGTAACACATTATAACTCCCACAGCGATAGTGATGGAACTCCACACGAGCGCGCTGAACGGCGCCAGCTCCGCCAACTCGGAGGAGGAGGACGCCTGCAAGGACGCCAGCGAAGCCCTGATGCTGTCACGAGGGCTGGAGCTCGCCTCGCCGCCCACAGTGCATCAGGTGTTGGAAGCGCAGCCGCTGCCTCGGTAAGTGCCGTGTTACTATTTGCAGCGCAGCGGACTACACTACACTACCGTCAAGTCAACTAGCCCAGAGTAGGACTGCAAGTGTAAACCCATATCAACATGCTCATATCGACTTTACTACTGGGTATTGGATTCTTCTAAAACCTTCAATAGGCCGCCATATTTAGGATGCATAATTGCTTAGTGTTAAAGTCTAGCAAGAGTCCTTTGAACCTTAGAATTGAGATACAAAGCGGCCAGTTGAGAAATCTGCATAATAGTCCTTCCAACCGCTTAAGCCCCAGAGTAGGTACCATTATAGGCATAAACACAGACAGCCAGACACTTGAAACTTATAACACCCTGCTTTTTTCGAAGGTTGATAATAAGAGTAAGGAATGCAAGAGGAATCGAGAGGATTTTCGGAAGTAGCATTAACATAACCATATGACCTTTGCTTCATTGTGATTGGTTGTATATGCTATATGCATGTGTGGTAAGTATAGAATAATTTGAAAATGTACAAAAAATAATACCTACATAACCTGTCTTTTGAATTAGCTATTTTGACAAGACTTGAGCGAAATTAGCCTAAGTTGTTATATTAATTAAGAAATCACATTGCTCATTACTCTATCAAAGTCCATAGATCATATTATCCATCCTAGTACCACAAGTTAGCAAAAAGGAAATAAACTCGAAAACACTATCGCGTGCAGTGTAGATCTACATAATCCAATAACTGGCTAGCAGGATGTGCAATGAGCATCTATTAGCAGACCTTGAATAGTAATTTAGTGTCTATGAGCTCGGATTCTTTTCTGTATTTTACATGTTTACTACCAGTAGGTAGACCATT
Organism: Argyresthia albistria; assembly: GCA_963457715.1. Lineage (NCBI taxonomy): Eukaryota > Metazoa > Arthropoda > Insecta > Lepidoptera > Argyresthiidae > Argyresthia > Argyresthia albistria. Next base: position 7,604,291 of record OY735254.1, on the reverse strand, counting down.
CGCATAATTAGATGACGACAGACATTAAAGTAACAGAACAAGTGCTTGTTAAGAAAATACCATATGTGATTGATTCATTTCTGTCGATTCTAAAATGAATTAACAAGCATTTTTAAATTCTAATATGTAGATCATGTGCTCCTCTCCTCCTCCAACTCCTTTTACATTTACCTTTTATTGGGTGAGTAAATGTGTTTTTATTTTAGGTAAGTATCACTAGCACAACATACCATGGTTTTTTAGATAAATCGCATCGGCTTCAAATGGTGTATGAGTATGAATGACATCATGAAAAGGTAAGTAAACAACACTGAATAAGTAGACACCTATGTCATGAAATCATCACATTAGCGCTCTCACACGCACGATATATGATGAAATCATTAAACAAGATTTTTACCACAAGTAGGTATACTGGTATGAATTTCGCAGATTGCTGTTAAAGTTCGCCTGAAGAGTCATTTGTGTACTACGTTTGCAATATCGCATAGCATGGGCCATATTGGTAAGATAGAGCTGAACCTATGAGACTGATGATAACCTCGTAACTACCTATAAGTATAGTTAAAATGTGTGTCGCCCACCACCCAAAATAACAAAGAAAACGTTTATACATTCGCGCTAAGATATTCTTAGATAATCTTAGATAAAACGATTGTGAACTTATTGAACCGTTAATGACGGGGTCGTAAATGGGACAACAAATGCCATAAATTTTTCTTCCGAACAAAAGCCAGTTTGCCACATACGCTTTATTATAAAAACAAATATCTATCTATATGTCTAAAAAGTAACGTAATCCTTTACAATACAACTAACAGCAATAAGCTTTTACTTACAATACCATAATACTGAACGACACAATACGAGCTAAGTTTGGGTTGGCACATGACTGGTTTACTCTACGTTGAGGTAGAATAAGTATTTGTTTACCTATCTATATAACCATATGGAATGTTCGTGGCGCGCGGGCATACGTCGCTTTGCGCTAGAAATGCCTGGTCTCATGGGTTAAACCTGCGTGTGGGCCGGCGAAATCATTCTCCACCGCCTCACGGTCACAGGTCCGTAGTGAGAAGCTCCGCTCTCTCCACCACTATATGAAACTCTGTCTCTCTGTACGTCTTCCCGTCCGGCATCACTATCTGCACCTTCTTCTTCTTCTCGTTCTCGCGCTTGATCACAAAGAACGCGACCATGACACCTACGAACACGACGAACACTATTCCTACCACGATGAATATCCAGAAGTTCTGCTTAAACGCCCCGCAACGGCTGGCGATGTAGGTGGGCAATGATACGTAGTGCTCGTCTAGTCCATACCAGCAGGCCAGAGTTCCTCCTTGTTCGCTCAATAGCTCCTTCCATTGTTCGGCCAACTCACAAGTGCAGGATGCGTTGAGGTTCAGTCCGTCCACCCGCAACGTTAGACTGCTACGGTTGTACAAAAATGACGAGGGCTGCAACGTCGTCACAGTGTTGTTGTCTATCAGTAACTCCTGTCGTCCGTACACGGAGGTCATATCGGACTCAGCGCTCAATCCCAGAAACGCCCCCCTTTCGACTACACGTATAGTATTGTTCCGAACTGTGATCGGGCCTCTAGTCGCTATGTGGAAGCTGTCTCCTTCGAGGACGTCGATCGTGTTTCTCTCGATGACGACCGTCTTTGGGGCACTGACCAGAAAGGCCAGGCTCGAGACACGCTTTACAGTGACACCGTCTATTCGGAGCAAGTTTACGACTTCCACATCTGACAGGAAGCGACTTGGCAGAGTGTGGATCACTCCTCCCCGTAATACGAAGTTCACCGTAGTGAATTTTTTAAACGCTTGTATCTCTATGTTGTCGAACACATTGTCGATCAATCGTATATTCTTCACTCCTGTCAGTGTGGAAAACGCGAAGGGCCTGATAACGTTGATCCTACTAGCACTGATTTCTATATCGTCTATTCGTCCCTTTATCGCATGGGATGCGAGTTCGTTTATTGTTGTGTTGTGAATGGAGATCCTCAGTCCAGGGTTGGCCAGTTCGAACTCCCTGGGGTACGGGGACCAAGCCAGCGAGCGCTCCTTGAAGTAGGCGTGTCGTACGTTGTTGAGCTCCACACTGCGAAGTTGACGAAGTTCCTTCGCAGTGTCCTGGAGGAAGTATACGCGAGCGCAGCCGTTTATTATAATGGCTGTCGCTGCTGATGGCACTCGGTAGGCGCCGTCCGGTCTCAGCGTTACTTCCTGAGGAGGAGACAAATGACTTTGTATTGAAGTTGGTTTGCATACCCGGTGAACAAAGGTACAGATACGTGATTATTAGTTGTGGTTGTAGATAATTATTCTAAAAAAACTATGATTCTTTTAAAGTTTTATGCTGATATGATGATGACAGATATACTACTTAACATCACAGCTCAACTGGACATGATTAACATGCGTATATATTTGATAGTTCGTTCGTTGGCGTCGGTTGTTATACCTCATAATCGGTGGTGCAGTCGCATATGAGCCTCGTGAAGGAGTCGCAGCGGCACGGCGCGTCGTGGCAGACGGTGGGCGTGGTCTGCGCCAGCGAGCGCGCCTGTAGCGCCACCAGCAGCCACCACCACCAGCCCGCGGGCCAGCGCACGCGCATCTCTGCCGCCGGGCCTGCTCACGTGACCATCGCACGCGCCACCCGACGCCCTGCAAGCGATGTGATACGTAATTTTATTTGTCAAATGTTTAGAGAAACTTTAAATAATGTGTGTGTATCACAATTTCCCGAGGTACAATGCATCGGTTTATTCCGTATTCTTTTTCTTTTCTCCTATACCTATCACTGAAAATGGAGTAATAAGTCTTAGTCTGGGGGTAGGTAGACTGAACGCGGGCGACGCAGGCCACACAAAATATTTTATAAGGCAGGGCAAACTCGCGCGCCAAACAACAGACGACGCCTGCCCTGCTTTGCGAAATCTTTCTTCGTCGCTTGCGTCTCCTGCGTTACAGCATACGCTCTGACTAACTGGCGGCGCAACTGTACCACTGTCACTGACGATTCTAAAAAGTGTGACACTTGTTTTGTTTGGTTTTTCTAGAAGAAAAGCCAGTGTGACTGAGGATTTTCTTCAATTTGCTTCTAGAGAACAGATTCTTATGACTAAACTGTATGGCTGAAAACTAATTAAATAGATACATTAACGTTTGAGCTGACTGCCTCCTGAAACTATTCAATTACATTGGGTGTGGCCTGGGGTAATTTTGACAATTTACATAATTACAAGACTACTTCTACTTACACTTAACCTACAAATTGTATTTTTAAGTAGGTAACCACTATGACGTAGTGTTATCGCTGTACAAGTACTCAATAACTATCAACACTCCACTAAATTTAATTGAACACTGCGTCCTCGATACACTGTTGAACTTCCCAACAATTGTTCACACGTAAATTCTCTATTAATGCCACGTGTTGTATATAGCACTTAATCACGGAACTAAGAATTCACAGTGATTCAGAGGATTACTGGCCCAACTGAAACTGTAGTGTTTAGATGCAATGTCGGAGTCGATCTGACTCAACCAGGTATCGGTTGTTATCGGTACCGCCTTATCAGTTATCTGATACTGCTGTATGTGCTTGTTTGGTTGGCGTCACTTGTACAGTCGAGTTCATTAATACATGTTCATCAGTATATGAGCAATGCGTAGACATCAAATATAAATGTACATGCAAGGGTACATAAATATCTGAGCAGTTCCAATATGTTTTATTGATGAATCTGCTTAGATATAATATGTACCCCTCCATGTACATTTATATTTAATGCCTAGGCATTGCTCATATATTAATTAACTCGACTGTACTTGCACACTTTATATATTTCTGCGAATTTATAGCTTACTCGAAATAACACAATTAATAATGTTAGCAGCGGCGCTATCGCGGTAGACTGTGAGAGCCTTGATAACTGTTAGCGATGATGACCTTATTTTTTTTAAAGTTTATTCATACATACATATTTAATTTATATGATGATATTGATGTTCATCGGTTGTTTTGTGTGGTAGTGATTTGTGTCTGAAATATAAAGTCAAATATGATACTCTACCTAAAGACCTACTAGTACAGTAATTCTGTATTTTTCAGACAAACAAATTTATAAAGTTTTGACACATAAATTAATACATTTGAGCGTGGTGCTCAAAACTCACAACTCCCCACCCCCCCCCCTTCACTCCTTACCCCTGACGCTACACCCAAAAATCTTCCAAAAACCTTTGTGACCCAGACGGTGATCTTTAACATGCAGTAAGAACTCCTTTACCAGGTGACATGGCGTTGCGGGGCCCTGATGTAGCTCGTAGGTATCCGTAGTCCTAAATAGCTTTACCAGGTGACATGGCGGGAGTGGCTTTGCGGGGCCGGCCCTGATATAGCTCGTAGGTATCCATAGTCCTAAATAGCAAGAAAAGCGTCAGGTGGAGGAGGGGAGGAGAGTTGTGTGTTTTGATCACCACACCAAAAGGTATCATACCACATAAGTTTCAAAACTTTATTAATTTGTTTGTTTTCATCATACATTGATTACCTACATAGCCTGTACTATACCACCCTAATAATAAAAAGTTATTCCGAGCGGCGAAACGGGACAGAGCTAGACGATCAGATAGCGTATCAGAATAGCCGACGCCCTGAGCCCTAAAAGCCGTGACTGAGCGGTGCCTTGCTAATTTATTGTATGCTGCTCCAGGCTATATCGTTAGGGTGGGTTATACTTTTTTGCATTAGTCCTGCGATTATTACACTAGCTTTGGCGAAATACTTGCTTGATTACGTGATATTAAGACCATTAGTGGTTTTGGTTGATAATGATGGATGACAGTCCCAGGTAATATTGGGAGTTTTAGAAATCATTGTAATTTGAAAGTTAATATGCTGAAGAACCTAGGACCCTATTCCGTAATTAAAAACGCATAGCAATAGGGTAACGATTACTTCCAAGGGCGCAAAATGCCGCGTTTGGCTTGTGGGCGTGCCGCCTATTTTGTTTCAACTGCTAATACGGCATTTTGAGCCCTACTTGCGTCCGGTTTCAATAACCTATCTATCCATGGTTTTCACATTAAAGAGTTAGATTTGACAGTTGCGCTATAGAACTTATGTCAAATTCGACCCTATCTATCTGCAGATTGAGGATAGATAGGTTATTGAAACCGGCCGTTATTAGCCAACGATACGATATAGCGCGTGTTGTAGATTTCATAACGGAATCGGGCTGCAGGATTATCGCGAACCAGTGGTTGTCGCATAGAGTAGAGGTCGCGATCTTATTAAAGTTTTCCTTCGACACATTATCGACTTTATCGACACACGTTTTATTGGTAAGAATCGAGCTCGGAGCTCGACAAAATTTAATTTATCGCGAGTACGGCGCAGTTGGTCTGTTTACGCGCTCTTTGTTTGCGAGCGATAACAAGAAAGCTTGCTATGCTATTCAATTCTGCATAGCACACACACACACACACTATAGGTTCAGGTAACAGTCACATATGCATTTCGTGACTACATAGAGGTAATTAAATACATCATACTTGCTTATACCTTGGTGCTTGGTTCTACTACCAAGTGTTTCTTAAAAATTATACCTAGACGAGACGGTAGATCTTATTGTAGTGTACTAACATAGAGAACCTATTGTGCACTACAGTCTATTCGTGATAAGAATGCAGTGAAATTTAAATCTGTTAACACACACTCACAAGACAGGACACAACCTTCGCGTTCGAAAGTTTGCCTTCAACTGGTCACTGTGAACTTGGCTTGATAATTGGAAACGATTTGATTGGTTACGGGGCGTGGCTAGGCCGCCGGACAGTGATGACTATACTGCATTCTTATCACGAATAGACTATAGGAGCTATTGAAATGAAAATCCGTCCATTTTGCTGTTACAGCCCGACCTGCACAAGTTGCCGATATTGCGAGCTCATTTATGTAGACGTAAGCATTTATTGGTTTCCGTGTTCACTCCAATACCACACGATTTTATTCGTATTGGTTTAGTAAAATAGTAAAGAAATAAGATATAAGAAAGAAATAAGAAATACTCTGCAATCACCTCTGTAAGCGCCTCCTTTGTACTTACAGTGTGTGCCATACAAAGGGGTATTGTTTTCTGACTGATTTGCTGCGCTTATTGTAAGTTCTGGGTAATTATTAATATTTCTTTGCCATAATAAAGTATGCCTTACCCTAACGTATAAAGTCAAGTAGGAACGACTGCGATCTTCCTCAGTCCAGAATGCACGGAGAGTATGAAGCTCGCGGCCTCCGTTGCACTTGTTCCCAAGACGTAATCAGTTTTAGTGCATCATTGGTGTAATGAATGACCTGCCTGACCGCCGTATAGCAAACGGTGTATATTAAATAATGTGCATGTATCCATGTGGTCACCTCGTGAAGGCAGGCAAGTACAGTCGGCATAATATAGAGCACAGTCTAGTTATTTATGGAATGACGTTTTAATGGTATTGTACTGTTAAACAAATCCACTCGGTGCGAGCGATGTGTCAAGTATATATACGTACAATTTATTGCAACAAGTATGTGCTCACGAATATACAGTACTCGTATATGAAGAGTCACGATTAGCTTGCTTGATGCAATCCCGGCAAATCACACGAGTACAGATCACGTGTATCTTTGACTCCCAACACACCAAACCAAAGGTCCGAATGAGCAGGTTAGATATAAATAACCGGCCAAGTGCGAGAATGACTCGCGCACCAAGGGTACCGATCACACTTGGAGAGCGTAACACGTGTTAGGTATCCGCATAAAAAACTAAAGTGTGATGTCATCCATGTAAACCTAATTGAATATTTTTTTAGGACAGTTTGCAGTTTTCAGATTTTTCCCTTTACTTATGCTATAAGACCTTGCTTCGTGCCAAATTTCATGATTCTAGGTCAACGGGAAGTACCCTCTAGATTTTGATTCCCTTGGGAATATTAAGCAATTTCAGCAAAATTGAGACATATGCGGTATCTTTTGATTACGTTGACCTATAAGTTTAATTTTTTCACAAATTTAAGAGATCACAGACTTGAGTAATCGATATCAATTTCAACTTTATACCTCCATGCGTTTCTGAGAAAAAGTCTTAACAGACGGATAGACAAGCAGACAGAAATTTACATTTTTCGGATTTTTCCTTTAATTGTGCTATAAGACCTTCCTCCATTCCAAATTTCATGACCCTAGGCCAAGCGGAAGTACCCTATAGGTTTTGATTCCCTTGCGAGTTCCACGCGAGTTCATACAAATTCAGCAAAATTATGACATAATGTCGTGGTATCTTTTGATTGCGTGGACCTAGAAGTTTAATTTTTTCACAGCTCCAAGGGACCATAGACCTGAGTAATCGATATTAATTTCAACATGATACCTTCACGCGTTCCTGAGAAAAGGGGTCGTGACAGACGGACAGACAGACAGACAGACAGACAGACAGACAGACAGACAGACAGACAGACAGACGGACGGACGGACGGACGGACGGACGGACGGACGGACGCACAGTGTTTTAGAGTGGCTTGGGTGCGGACATTTTTAGTTGATAGCGTACGTCGATAGAGTAAGTAATAACAAACCAAATTGCCCAAGAAACCCTATGTCAATTATTATTAATTACCGAGTTATTATTTTTGAAAGATGCCTATTCAGAGTGGGCCTAAAATGAGAAAAATATTATTTTTTATGTAATACTCAAAATTAAAATCAACGATTAATTACCACATTATAACACGTTTAATTACGCGTTCTTTAAGCTTCACAACGAGTATGAGTTATCAGTAATTACAAAAATATTAGCAAAAAAGCAAATTTTAGTTTTTATTTTTTTATATTATTTTTAATTGATTTCCGCGCACAATTTTCTTTACAAGTGCTGGCTGACATTTTGTTCTGCCCCTATAAAAAATATCAGCTACCTAATTCGCTGCATGGCGAAATTATTCGCACTTAACTGAAAAAAATATTTGGCGCCTGTATGAATTTAACTAGCAATTTTTGTTGCACTTTGCTTTTTCTTCTTGAACATATTTGCGGATACCCCCGGAGTCGGAGGAGCACCGGCTGTGGCGCTATCCACAACTTCACAGACTCCTAACATATTTGCGGATACCCCCGGAGTCGGAGGAGCACCGGCTGTGGCGCTATCCACAACTTCACAGACTCATAACATATATTTTGCGGATACCCCCGGAGTCGGAGGAGCACCGGCTGTGGCGCTATCCACAACTTCACAGACTCCTGACATATTTGCGGATACCCCCGGAGTCGGAGGAGCACCGGCTGTGGCGCTATCCACAGCTTCGCAAGTAGCGCCATGGGTCTGTAACGGCTCCATGACGCCTCACCCCCGCTCCTCCAGGCTACATGTATTGACGCGGGGTTCAGCAAGTGTCTAACGAGGGTGGACCCCTTCCCGCGTCACATGTAGCCCTTCATCGGAAAGACTTTATAATAAGTCTCTGGAATGGCATGATAGAATTCCTCTCAAAGAGAGTATGATTCTCCACGTCTCATCCAGTGCGGGATTGGTGGACAACACGAAATTCATCATCATCATCACAGCATATAGATGCCCCTACTGCAGGTGAAGTGCCTCGCCACAAAGGTGATGAGAGGGACCCAATAAGTTTACAAAATATCTTAATTTTATCATCTTTTGATATGCTCAAGAAGAAAAAGCAAAGTGCAACAAAAATTGCTAGTTAAATTCATACAGGCGCCAAATATTTTTTTCAGTTAAGTGCGAATAATTTCGCCATGCAGCGAATTAGGTAGCTGATTTTTTTTATAGGGACAGAACAAAATGTCAGCCAGCACTTGTAAAGAAAATTGTGCGCGGAAATCAATAAAAAAAAATATAAAAAATAAAAACTAAAATTTGCTTTTTTGCTAATATTTTTGTAATTACTGATAACTCATACTCGTTGTGAAGCTTAAAGAACGCGTAATTAAACGTGTTATAATGTGGTAATTAATCGTTGATTTTAATTTTGAGTATTACATAAAAAAAAAACTCATTTTAGGCCCACTCTGAATAGGCATCTTTCAAAAATAATAACTCGGTAATTAATAATAATTGACATAGGGTTTCTTGGGCAATTTGGTTTGTTATTACTTACTCTATCGACGTACGCTATCAACTAAAAATGTCCGCACCCAAGCCACTCTAAAACACTGTGGGACGGACAGACAGACGGACAACAAAGTGATCCTATAAGGGTTCCTTTTTTCCTTTTAAGGATCGGAACCCTAAAAAATAGGAAAGGAGGGAAGAGAGAGAGAGAGTTATAAAAGTCACACTTCATTAGAGCCAGAAATACTTGGCACGGTCTGAACCTTACCCACAATATAAACTGTAGGTTTCCGTTCGTCGGCGTCGGTACGGTCGGGTAACAAAAGACTCGTCTTTCTTCACGTAATTATCTCATCTTATCGTACCACACACAGATGCGAGGTAGGCAATATGACCCTTTGAATTATAGTGAGGTTAATTGTGTCGACGACATGGCCTGATTCCGGCATGGCTGCCTACCAACCAACCTCTCTAGAGAGCGACAAGAATTTCTAAATGGAAAAACAGGCTAAATATGCGCGCAAAAACGGAAGGTTCCGTAGTAATGTACGTAATACAAATATCTGATAAAAATATGCATTTTTATGAATTAAATAGGTTTCTTGATGCTTCAGATATTTCATCAAAACAAACCTCAAAATTATATGTTATACTTATGCGTTAGGTTAAGATAAAATGTATGTCGTAAATGTGCTTTTATTAATTTTGGGGTTTTCATTTTTCTGATTTTCCTTTGTCTTTCTAAATTTCATTAAAAATAATGTTTATCGTTGCCGAACTTGTTACGGATTCAGATTTCAGATTTAGATCATTTGCTTAAATGCAGAACTCTAGGAATTATAAGCCACAAACAAAATAACTAAGCGTGGATCTTGATGACTTCTCATAGTCTGCTAAAGATAAAGATAACTGCGTTACATGCTGTACTGAGAGTTGATGCTTCATGTCATGACTTCTAGGAGTAAGTTAACCTTACACTATTAATTAAAACGTTAAAAACCACGGATACAATAAATAAAAATACAGCCAGCGCAATCTTTTTTCTAGACTATAACTAATCTAATACTGTGCCGTCAATCACACTGTATTATGTACTTAGCGCGTGTTTAACCTTTTGAGCCGCTATAAACATATTGTTCAGTTAATCGTTAACAGTAAAACGATTATTACTATTTTTTGTTGATAACTGTGGGCAAACCCTAGCCAGTATTGCAATTTTCAGATCTCTAAGACTTCAGAAAGTACCCTAAAAATCGGGTTTTCATACAAACTTTGCACCCTAGATTTGGAGGGTTAGGGGGTTAAAGTTGTGGATTTCGGAGTTTTTGTGGGATATGGGTGCAAACATGTGCTTGCATACCAAATTTCAGGTTTTTAGGACTTTGGTAAGTACTCTAGAGGTTTTGATGACATGCGATTCGGTCATATTTTTGGGCATAACATTTTCAAATTTATTATCACAAAAGTATCACAAAATCTATCTATCTATCTAGACAACACTGTTGAGTAAAGGCCTAAATAAATAAATAAATAAAATAAATACGAAACCCTAAAAAGAACGCCGAATAATGCCGTTAAAGATTTTGGTGTGATTTCAAATTCGATTTCTCCAGATCTTGAGATCATTACGCGAGGACGATTACTTGTTTGCCTTTATGCTAAGATGCCATTGACATTGACTTGAGTATTATTTAATTTTCAGTCAAAGTAATGACACTCGTAGGCGTAGACACTTTGGACGGTACCTATTTGTCTCTGTTAGATCACATGCATTAGGGTCTGGACGCGAAAATTTTAAATTTTGAAGTAAAACTTCTTGGGGCACGGGGGTAAAATTTATTTAACCTCTCAACTGTGGGTTATTCATATATTTGCTTTTCAATTGATACTAGCCGGGTGCTATCACGAGTGGCTAAGAAATGTAACGGAAATTGGAATCGGTGACGTCAGGGTCGGCTGAAGACTTTTAAAACCGCAACTATTTTCAATACGGTTTTTAACTAATCAGATAAGATAATAATACATTCGTACAATAAAGAATGTTAATTAGTGAGAGAAAAACCTGATGAAACGTTAACAAATAAAAATTATTTTAAGCATTCTTCCACGAGTTCTTGATTTCCGGTATGGCCAAGATGGCGCCGCCGCCGCCGCCGCCGCTGGCTGGGATAAACAAAACCAGTGACGTGACCAAAAACTACTTCGTTCAACCTCTTTGTTGGAACCGGAACTTATGTTTGACAGCTGTGCGATGCGATCCATACAGTTTGTAAGAAAAGAGTTTCATCAATGTCACACGGGTCGATATGGATTTCTAAAACAAGCAAAGCAATGCATACATTTGAGCGAGACGGCTTAAAGACGTGACGTCAGATGGTATATAATCTGAGCGAGATGCAAATAGTAGTGACACTATTGAATGAGTTAAGTATATCACCACGAGCGCGACAAATTGTAGATAAGGAATGGTGGGAAATAAATGACATGACGTATTAAAAGTAAGTACAAGTATAAAATAATTTCAAATAATCGGACGTCTGAAACTTAAAAGTAACTTGAAGCAGAGATTGGATCTCAAAATTGGAAATTTAAATCTCTTTTAGTATAGGTAGGTATAGGTGTATAGTATAGGTACCACTTAATGATCTAGCTACAGAAGTTTTACTTCTAACACGTGTACGGTGCTACACGCGTATCTTTTTTTTTGTGTTATTTTTTGTCCTTTTTTTCGCAACAACTTGTTTTAAATAATTACCTATATGTAGCCTGTCTATTAACAGTATCTTTGTGCAAAAATACGTGTTTCCAACTTGTTTTATTGACAGTTAAAAATAAAAAAATGCTTTACGAAGAACATTACAATTAATAACGTAACGTGAACTAACGTGACGTACAATCTTGCATTATAATATATTTGTATGTTATTTTTGGGTTGCATGATGTGTAACGATATTAATGTTTTATTTATCCATTGTGAAACCAGCTGGACCAAAAAAATGAGTTACTTCTGGGTTGCATTTGTGTAATGATAACAAAAATGTTGTTGTGTTACTTTTGTGATACAATTGACAATTTTGGCGGCTTTATCCATTAGGTACTGACTGGTGGCCAGGAAACGCTCACTTGCAGTTGATTCAATAATACTGCAGTCAAAGGCTGTGTCGTCCGAAGTGAGATTGAATAATCAACGGACTTTCATATACGCTTCCGGCTCATAATGTGGTTAGTAAACTTTTATTTAAAGTTGACGGTTTCAGGGCCTTAGCGGAATATCATTTAGTGTCAGAGATCGTAAACATCTAACACCTAAGAAGATGATATTAATATGTTAATTAGGTGTAAGGTTTTATTATGTTAAGAATTAAGGAGACATTCGGAACCTTAAAGACGAGCCAAATGTAATCACTTACGTCATAACTATACTAGAATGTTCAAATTCCTGACCTCCATCAACAAATAAGCCTCCACTAAAAGAGAAGTCGCGTTAATTCACCGTTTCGTTAATAATATCCATATTTGATTGTCATGTAGTTCATAATGTTAATAACTTTGTAGTGAAAGACGACCGCAATTCGCAGTCAAGCCTGCATTCCAGATCACAACGCGGTCAGCCAAACGATTAACTTACTGATATCCAAATATTTATTATGCAATAAAATGAAGTATATAATAAAATCTTAAAAATGTTTGCTTACTTCACAGAGGTATAATAACACCATCTAAAGGATTTTACTCGTATGTACCCAGTCAGTTACCACTTTGTCTTGACTCGTCAAAAGTTTTAAGAAGTACTTGGTCTGTCATCAGACTCCAGAGCTCCAGTTACCTCTGAGTTATCGTAAAGTTTGTTTATACTGTTGAATTTGAAGTGTTCGTGTGATGCTGGCTTCCGATCTTTGATTATAAACTCTCAACATGGCATACATATAGAAGAATTCTCGTTGTAACCTACTCGTTGTGGAATGATAAATTGTTAAGTGAGCTAAACAAAATCGACTTGATTTTTACAGTTCCGCCTAAAATATATCTTTTTAAGAACCTAACACAAGTAAAAGGGTTTCTTTATTATCCTGGACTGACCTACTACTGACCTATAATTTGTATAAAGTTCATTTGGGAGATTGATTGATAAGATATTAATGGATCATGCATGAAGGATTGTTTCATAACTAGCATTATGTAAATTCTTAGAACTAGAAACAAAATAAGCATTATGATGTAAATAGGATTGCCGTAGGTATTATTGTGATGAAATGCTAATGGTTTCAAGTGCTGAAGCTGCAAATGTTACACGCGCTAAGAAGCAATTTTGATGACATGCCAAATCGGAAAATTTATGGGCGATTTAATAAAATATTTATAAATAATTACCTCACAGATATGTTCCTTCGATGTACAGGTTACCATTTAGTTTGTTTGCCATAACTCTAAATGTCAACAACTGATACCTAGTTGATAGACTGATACTCCTGACACACAGCCATGTGGAGACCTTGAAACTAATTATACAACACGCGTGAATGGCAATACGAACACAACTATTGACCGGATCTATTAAATTATAAATGTTATTTAGTGAGTTCTTAACACAGATCTAACGTCCAGTGGTTTAAATTGCGCGCGAGCGACTGCGTCAATCCTATACTGGCACTCAGGCGCTACCGTCGTCGGCGCGGCGAGCGGCAAGCGATACAGTGGCATGCATGCAGTTGACGTGTAGAGTAGATCCACAAGGATACTATAATGTTCTAGCGCTGCCGTCGCCCCTGCCCTGCCTCGGACTGGTGCAGCCCTTTCGAAATACCTAAGCTTTTCAATTAGCCTGATCTGGCCATAAAGCTAAAATTCAAAATGGCCGGACTCCCGTACTCACCACACCCGGCTCGCCACATGTATTTTATTCTCGCGATCTTGTTTCCACTTGCATAAGTTATAGTGTCCCTTGCACGGTCGTAATCTTTCGAGTAAGGTATTTTCGTTGCTCTGCGCCAAATTTCATGATTTTAGGCCGACGGGAAGTACCCTATAGGTTTTGGGTCCATTGCGTTTACTATGAAAATCCAACAATTTTACACCATTAACGGTCGTAGCGTTCGATTGCGTTAGATCCTAGAAGGTCGATTTTTTCACAGCTATATGCAACCACAGACCTTAACAATTCATATATGTCCACGCGTTCTTAAAAGGTCTTGACACACAGACGGACAGACAGACGGACAACGAAGTGATCCTATAAGGGTTAATTTTTAGGGTTCCGTTAGGGAAACAAGGAACCCTTATAGTTTCGTCAAGTCTGTCTGTCTGTCTGACCGTCCGTATGTCACAGAAACTTTATTCTAAAACTATTAGGACTACACAGTTAAAACTTGGTATGTAGGTGTATTCTGTTAACCGCTTCACGATTTTTATACAAAAATTGAAAAAAAATAAATAAGGGGGGGCTACCCATACATGGAACTGAAACCAAAAATGTTTTTTTTTTATGAAACCATATGTGTGGGGGGGTGTCTATAGATAGGTCTTTGAACATGAAGTTAGGTTCCTCATCATCAAAATCATTTTTCCGCAAAGTCAATCGTTAAAGAGACAGACCCTTCCAAAGTGGAAAAAATTGTGTCCCACCCCCTCTCCCTTCCAAAGTGGAAAAAATTGTATCCCCCCTCTCTAACTTTTAAAGTAAGAGAGTGAAAAATCTAAAAAAAATATGTGCTGTGTATCTCAATACAAACTTTCAACGAAAATTGATTTGAACAAAATATAATGAACAGTTTTTAAGATATATATTTTTTTAATTTAAAACTACAGAGATAACTTTGTCATTCATACAAACACTATGAAAACCAAAGTTACAACACAAACGTCTTAAAGTAATTATAACCTGCTACTACGGAACTCTTCATGAGCGAGTCCGACTCGCACTTGGCCAAATTTTTTTCCGTTTAATTCCTCCTTCCTTCCTGATTTAACTTGCGGGCATGACGGCTCATGTCAAACTTGATAATAGTTGATGCTACTCCGTCTATTTTACAAAAAAAATACATCAATAATGGAAAGTGGACTTCCCGATGGCTATCTAAACAATTTAAATAGCTATTGTATGGTTTGTGTGCAAATGGAGCTTGAAGATGATTTTGTAGTATCGTCTGCCGTAAATATCGTAATATATTAAAATGTTGTAAAATTTACTGTCAACTAGTGTCAGCTGCCAAAAGGCTATCGTCGAGTGATACGGTCGCGACGAAATGTTCACACATTTATGTCGATAAAACCTTGTCTTTGTATAAAGTATGGAGTTGTTAAAGCTTACTCGAGCTAAGTGGCATTCTAGCTAGTGACACTCACAAGTAAATTTATCTGATGGCGGAATGTAAAAGGGCTCGAAAATTGAATGGGATTCATATAAACAAAACCACAACTTTCCGACCATCGACCGACCAAAAATATCCTGCCGTTATTTTGGTCCGTTCCATCTCTCGCGTAAGGACTAGTTTTGCTGGTTTATGTGTGTAGTTTGTTTTATTAACGAATTTGGTATAATAGAGACGATGACCAGGCATTTCCGTTCGACTGAGTGTGAGCTACATATTCTGTTTGGCGGCTACTCACCGCTGCTTCGTCGTTTACTTTACTAACATTACGTATAAAGCATCCTATTCGATGTTTATTTGTCTACAAGCAAGCAAGGCTATTCAATCTATTCATGGCTTGATTCACGTATTCCTTAAAAATACAATGCGTTTTTGAATTTCTTTATCGTCATTCGTATAGATCGCAGATATCGTCATAGAACTGTATCCAGTTACCAATAAATGTAAGTATGTTTTGTGTTATAGACCTCTTTGTGTGAATTTTGGAAAGTAATTTGTTGCAGAAGTGGATTATTCGAATTTTCTATCAAGAAAAGGAATCAATATAAAGAATATACATAAGATTCTTTTTAAAATGGTGTTTCTTTCGACAGAACAAAAGTAATAATATCTGGACTACCACCTAGTCTTGGCATTAAAGAAATAGTAAGTAAATTTATTACTAGTAGAACTCACGAACAGTGAACGACTGTGAACTAATTTATAAGTGTTTTAACTTCAATCAGAATCAAATAAAATAAAAATATTTGTTTATAATTGTGTGTACATAGATCTTATATTATTTACAGTGTCTCAAAAGATGGTACCCAGTAGTACTGGGTGTACAAATATTTGGGAAGGATATGCCGGTTACGTACTGGAGTACGAAAGTTGCCGCACAAATAACTTAATTAAACTACATTTTGCGATTTTAAATACAATCTATTGACTTTTCACGAAAATAGTTTTCGTCTATTTCACTCACTCTCATGGTCTCTACAAATCCTCTTTACTAATCCGTCTCCTACTTCAAGGAGTCCAAACTTGGTATGTTTTGAAATTATTTCTTGGATTTTTAGAAAACAAGTGGCCGAAAGGTAATATTTTAGTATATTTTTAGAACCGGCTCATAAAGCCCTTTCATTTGATACCCCACACGATAGGTTTCAGAAAAAAATATTTCATATCCCATACAAACAATTTATGACGTCCTAACTCCCTCTCCAAGGGTAAAATCGAAAAAAGCTCTTGACATAAAAATACTAATTACGTGTGCCAAGTTTTGTGAGGATCGCTTGAAAACTGTGGCCCTAGACCACAGAAGTGATAAAAGTCCCTAGACCGGAACTGACAGACTGACATAGAGACAGACAAAAGCAAAATCGGCCTCCTATCTTGTCGAAATGGAGCTCTTCGCTCGCTCGGTCAATGACTATCCATGATCATCTTTTCTTAACTAATAAATATTAAAGGCGTCAAGTTTCCTTCACATTCAACATTTATTTCATTTTAATCATTATTGGAATATCATGTAATCAATCACTTAACAAAAAAGTAAATTGAATTGCAATGAGTACAGATATAAAGGTTATAGCGTATTCCCCGAAATAAGCTGTTATGAAGTTACATCATGATACACATTTGTTATGTTATATTAAATTGGTACATAAACCCTTCTTTTTTCTATTCCCTACAGGTATATTTCTACTTTATGAAAAATATGGAAGATAATCTTTGGAATAAAAATAAATATGTACATCTGTATGAATTTCGCCTAAATAGCACTTTGGCTAATAATATCTTTGTCATTACCATGGTATTTGGAGACAATACAATGTGACATAAATCTCTAAAAAAGATCCATTTATTTCTTAAATTTACGGACGTGTACAATGTCTGTACGAGGTACACTAACCTTAGTAGACAAATAGTCATCAACATATCTGACAACTACATTGGTAGAGTGAACTATAGATACTCGTACTTTGTCTTATAAAATGTCAAGGTTGAAATTATGACTAACAGGACTATAAAATCTGATATCTTTATACTTCTTCATCCTGCTGTTGATGCCATATCGTTCTAAGCCATAGTCTTAAAATAATTATCGCATATAATTACTACAATGGACAGGAGTTGTTTACATAGGCACAATTTCATAGGTACATCCAATTTACACATATAGATATGTCTTTAAGACCTAATTTTCTACTAAACAACAAGTTATCGTGATTCGTGTGACTTGTAAATAACAATTTTTCATCTATACATCGGATTATATTTGCTGAGACACAAAAGCATTAAAAAAACATACTCGTAAACAAATCACATCTTCATTCAATCATCAATATCATAATGTGGCACGTTATTTTGCAGAAGCCTTAAAATTATAATTACGAAGTAAACTAAACCGTCGCTACACTCGAAATCATTGAAATAAACACCTTCTTTACAGAAAGATAAAATAAACAATTAATATCACAGCATAAAAACACACTTGACGTAAGATCATGGCGTAGCGGAACTTTTGTAGGGCCTCCGTTGGACGTTGCGGACTGGGGCTCTGTAGGTAGATAGCATTGTCATCGTCAGTCTCGATCTCCAGGCGATACCACCCGACAGCGTCATCTCAGCCGTGCCTCAACGAGCTTGTCTCCCCGCAACCGATGGGCTTTTCAGGCAGCGGCCTGTTGATCATCTTTCCCGAGGAGTTTGATGCCATCGAGTTGTTTGACCTGATCGTGGCGGTGTGCGCTGGACTCAGTGATATGTGAGAGTGACTATTCGCCGAAGGACTAGAGGATGTGGATCCGGCAGAGACCTTGTCGCGGACGGCACGCAAGTAGGGCCCGCGGGGCACAGCCTGCTCGCCAACCAAGTCCGGCATGAGGTTGAGCATGCCCTTCTTGTCTCGGTTCTCTATCTCTGCATACAGGTGGATCGCAAAATCTTTCGGCTCGAAATACTCGTGCGCTAATGCAGTCTGCCGATTATATGGCGACAGCGGAAGCAGCTTGTCCAACGACGGAGTTCGTGTGCCGACGCTTATCATCTTCTTCTTGTTCCTGCCGAGACGTGGTACGGTGTTCTGGAATGGTAACTCGTAGATATTCTCAGCGGCATGCGGCGGAACGGGAGAGTTCACATTGCAACTTTCTTCCACTTTGATTAGTTCATATAAGTGTTCTATCATCTCTCGTGCTTCGACGTAGTTTTCCGGATCATCTAGCTTTTCCTTCAAGCTTTCTAGAAGTTCTTTTGTCAATTCTTCGGGCAAGGTTTGAGTGGTCTTGTCTTCGGATGGCACTGGTTCTTCTGTATACATATCCGGAAGGGGAAGAGTTGTCTCTTGTATAATTTCTATTCGTGGTTCGTTCAGGCGATGTCGTTCGGAATACTCGTGTACTGACAGACGTGAAATAGATTCTGCGTTGTCGAGACCGCTATTTCTAGTGCATGTACAGAATCTGTCACAAAATGCAGTACAATTTGAGTTGGATGATACTAGCAAATTTTTGACTGCCAAGCAATACCCTTTGCGTCTCATCCATTTAACGAGACTGATGAATAAAACGATAACAACACATCCCAAAGCTGTTACGATGACGATACCAATTACTTTTTTGTCTCGTTCACTAAGAACCTCTGAGCTCCTATCTTTTTCAGGAAATCTTGGATTTTTTATTTCAGTAGCCTGTCCTTCTGTTTTAGTTTTGAAGGGCTCACAAAATATCTTACTTTCTTGTGAGCACACACCCGCGATGAACTTTTCTGCTTCCATATTGAGGTCTGGGACGTTGAAACATCTCGCGAAAAACTCATTAACTGTGCAGAAACTTTCACTGACGAATGGCTCGCCTGATTTCGCCCCCAATACTTCAGCTATCCAGGCGGTTACATCGCAATGGCATTGGTGCCCGAAGTAGTTGCTCTTGTATACTATGGAGTCGGCGGCGTTAGCTTGAGTCTCACCTATGAACCCGAGACTGTTCGGGTTAACAGCTCTTATGGAATTTTCGACGAATATCAACTCATGAATGTTTGCTCCAGGCGCGACAATGGCGTTCGGAGCAAGTTCGTCGAAAGAATTTCCTTGCATGACGAACTTATTCCACGAAGAGAGTTCAAACCCGCGCTCTTCTATTGTGTTCATAAATGTACTGTTGGCTATTTTTATGGTTGCGACGGTGATCTTCACAGCTGCGGACTCGATATTCTTAAAACTGAAAATAGAGAAAGCAATAAAATAATAAAGATAATTGAAACAAAAAGTAAAACCTAAAAAAACCTACTTACACAACCCTATTTGATTAGAAACCAATTTCAAGTGCTTTTTGACCTTAATACAAACTGTAACCCCCTATTCCCCCCCCCCCCCCTCTTGGGGAATTAATTTCTCCCAGTGCTATCCTCTACATAAGGAATCCCTTTACAAAGTTTCAAGGCTCTAGGTCCACTGGTTTAGGCTATGCGTTGCCCGTGAGCCACGTATAGTAGATTGTATTTGTACCTAGTATTGAGCAGTTCTGGTAGCCTTGTGTGGTCTTCATCATCAGTTCCGCATCACAATATTATGATTACCATGAGTAAATGCACGAGTTATTATGAAAAAAAAATACAAAAATCACTATAGCTAGGTCTGCCTATAATATTTGAAGACTTCCCTCGATTTCTCCAAGATCCCATCATCAGATCCTGACCTGGTGTCAATGGGACCAATGGGAAGGTAAACCCTATCAAACAAAAAAATATATTTCCAAATCGGTCCATCCGTCTAAGCGCAATCGGGGAATATACATAAAAACCGACGAATTGAAAAACCTCCTTTTGTGAAGTCGGTTAAAAAATAAGAAAAGGTCAAGTTCTTGAACAGTGATCAAAGGATGCTGTCGATGATGTTAGCAGGGGTTCGGTCAAGAACAAGACGTCTGTTTTTATGCACTCAGGGAAGAACGGGTCTCTCAGGTTGAATCCGACTTTCCTCATTTTCGACATATGAACCTAGGCACACTTACTAGCTGTGGTAAAAAAATCCGGCTTCTTTCACAAAGTGCACAAAGTTTTTATGTACTTATTAGTAAGTAGTCTATTAATCTAATATTTATCGTTGTGCACATAATGTAGGTCTATCTTTTGTTAATATTAATCCTGTCCATCCTAGGTTTGCTGGAAGAGATCTCTTATTAGAGATAAGCTCGCCTTTGTACATGTTTTTTTCATTATTAAGTGTCTGTATTCTGTTTTTGTGCAATAAAGTATAAAAGTATAAAGTATAAAAAAGTGCACAGACCCCCCATGCGGATCTCCCAGTATGTTAGTGTTACTGGACTATAAATAATAACGCAATAATGATCGCGTGGTTCAAGTGTTAATAAACTTATCGTAATTACTTTGATTCCTTAATGTTGAGATGTCCAACAGCGGACTGAAGAGCTCCCATCGCAAGCCTCTCGATGGTGCAGCCTTCGAAGAACAGGTTGTTGACCAGCGACTTCTGAGCAAACGCTTCTCCATGCACCACTTTGAAGGTGCAGTTGATGGCGATGACAATGTTGTAGGTGTTGGCCGAGAAGGCGTCAGGCATCACCTCATCCACCGTCACACCCAGCATGGAGATACGAGCTGCGGAGCTGAACGACTGGCTGGGTAGCACTGGGATCGACAGATTCTTCAGCTCGATCTGGAATATTCGAAAACAATTTCTGTGAATCAAAGAGCAACATCTTGCCGACTAATAACGCACAGCGCCTTCCCAAATCCCAAATGTTCAGGGGGCAATTTTTACAACAGTCATCCATTAAAACTAACTATTTCTAAAAATAATACTTTATCGTTTCGCTTGGAGCAGAATAAATATTCACCGTGGAAGCAAACGGGTACAGTATACTTTGGCATGTAACGCTAGACATTAAATAATGGCTACATTTGCAGCTTACTGCTTGTTTTTGTTAATGACATATTTGGTTTGTCAATCAAAACACGCAGTGGTGCCCTAATATGTCACCATGTGTTGCCATAGTTTTGTCTAGCATTTCATGACAAAGTATACATATGTAGTTTGACGCCTTACAGCTAGAGCTTTTGAATATTCGCCACAAAGTTTTAATATACCAAAAATATTCCATCCACAGTTTGTGTAGAACACGATACGAAACAGTTTTAACAAAACTCCACGTAAAAGCTTCATGGCTCGCATGACTACGCGGAGATTCAATAATAAATTAAATTAGCATACTAACCGTCATGAAAGGTCCGTGGTCGCCCTGCAAGGCCTGGTTGGCCGTGGACTCGAGGGTGAACGATCCTCGTCCGAGTTGCAACTGTCGTACATCGGCAATGTCCGCTGTGAGAAGCCAGGAGAACGTCTCTCCGTCTATGGACACGGTGTCACAGTTGTGGATCGCGAGTGACAGCGGACCTGGAAGTGAATACCACATGCATGATACCAGGAGCCAGGAGGAATGTGCATATTCTGCAGGGTCAGACTCGGACTTTATCTTGGTTCAGGACCTAGATCATGAATATTTGTGATCGTAAGTGTTCGAGTTCAGGTGAAAGGAACCGGCATTGTAGAGTCAGAGTGACAGATTGACTGCGTTCGTTTCTATTAATTAACATTTACATACAGGCACATACATTACAGATAGTTAAATTATATACTTATTCGATGCGTTATCATTCGTACCCACCGCTAAGTTAATTGCAAAGTTTGAGTATCCTTTATGTGTCGTCGTCGGATACACGATTTAATATTTTGTCAGATCGTCCACTCAAGTTAGCAAATAAATAGGAACCAAAAACGTAATTTTTTAATTTCGCCCTATTTCCTATTAGCAGATGTCATACAATGTCATAACATTGAACTGTGAATTACTGTTGTAGTTAAATCTGGTTTGTAAGCACCATTAAAAACTTAACTACTGAACTTTGTTATAGCATGAAAAGGACATTGGCATCAATTCTGCATAGCGCCATCTAATTTAAGAAGCGTTTACACCTGCCCCCGTTGACAAGATGCAAAACGCTATTATCGTTCGCACGAAACGCTAAGAATATGTATGCGATTTGACGTTTGGTCACGCTACGCTAGCGTCACCAAATGTCAAATCGCGTACATTTTGAGTTATTGTTTCGTTTCGTTTTCGTAGCGTTAGTAACATTGTCTACGGGCTCTGAACTTACATTTGAACATTATGATGTTATTTTATAAGAAGAAAAATAAATGTCTGACTTGTTTTCGTATTAAAAAGTACTTCACTTGTCTGAAGTCAAAGTGGCTGGCAGTTTCTTTTGAGTCTTTTTAAAGTCTTCTACCTATTTCATAAAAAGGAGCAACGATAAAAAGTAATACTTATACAAGCCTTTTAATTGTTATAGACTATAATAGCCCAACAATACAACTAAGCAGCTATCTTTTGTGTTACTTTACTCAAATAATTATCGAGGAGCACGTCCGTATTTCATCTTTATATTCTCGTACAACGTTCTATTGGTGCAATAAACACTAGAGGCAATGCTTCTATTGTCTGTAAGATTACTATGGCGGTATTCCGCAAACGCACCCTATGAGTCATTATTCTGTAAAACACGGACGACTTGCTACTCGGGGATATGTATATTTTTAGAAGGCGATCCGCGGATACGTAGTGTTCGACGACGACGGACGGACCAGATAACCCTGCGCTCTTTACAGTGACGTGCGTGTCCCAACTGCAACAGTACAAATGTCTACTAGAGCAACAAAGACTGAAACATCTCAAAGTGATACCTTATTCAATTTTATAACGCCTTTTACTAATGACTTTATAGAATTAAAAGATGTGCATTTTAAAATAGACTTATGTGTCTTTTACAGCAGGTAATATTTTTCCCTTGCTTACCAACATTGCGGCTTGACAGTATTATAAAAATACACTGCTCTACAGCATACCTATTTAATTTCAATAAGTTGTGTTGTAAATTGTGGCGTTAGGTCGAATATCCGCATGCAGCAGGACTGCAGGCAGGCAGGACTGGTCGCTGGCCGATAATCGGCGGCATCCGGAGATCGCCGATCGAGGCCCCTAGCAACTCCGAAACGTCTGGATATCTCCAAACTGTGACTGATTCTCAAAGCGTCATAGCGAATTAAGTTACGGGCAAATATGCATGAAGTATCTGTCGCAAACTGCCAACATCTGACTAACGAACGAACGAGCCGCGTTGGTAAGGCCGCTGCAAACAAATGCGGGTGCTTATTTGTTCAAAAACTATTTTATATATTTGGCTGGGAACTTGACAACGTTGTAAACCTCCGACAAGGTATCGGGGAACCGATAAAAAGATGATTACCTACTGTCGATTAGATGACGTTAGATAATGACTAGAATCTAGAATCTTCCGTGACGTGATAGGATAGGGGGACCTCAGGAATATTCTTGACTATAAATCTTCGGGTCACTGGAATGCTTTGCAAATACTACTATTACCTACCACTTCCGACTTAGTGATTACCTCGAACTGTTTCCTCAGCACTAGTTTAGCTTCGTTAGCAGATCTCCTTCGCTTCTGCCAGATTTACGACATACATATAAGCGATACGAGTACAATTTTTAGGGTTTCGTACTCGAAGGGTGCCAAACGGGACCCTATTACTAAGGCTCCGCTGTCCGTCTGTCCGTCATCGGGTAATACAGCAGGAACCGTAATAGCTAGAGAGTTGAAATGTTTTACAGAATGTGTATTTCTATTGCCGCAACAACAACAAATACTGAAATACAAGAAATAAATATAGTTTAAAAAAAAACTAAAAAACACGCTTTTGAAGCACTTAGAACTAAAAAGTTAAAAATAATTTTTAATATAACCTTAAATAATATTTTTATTGTAAAAAAAAACTTTTTAGTTCGAAGTGCTTTAAAAGCGTGTTTTTAGGGTTCCGTACCCGAAGGGTGCCAAACGGGACCCTATTACTGAGACTTCGCTGTCCGTTCGTCAGTCCGTTTGTCTGTCACCAGGCTGTATCTCATGAACCGTGGTAGCTACACAGTTGAAATTTTCACAGATGATGTATACATTTCTGTTGCCGCTATAACAACAAATACTAAAAATCAAAAGAAATTTAATATTAAAGGGGGCTCCCATACAACAAACGTAATTTTTTTTGCTCATTTTTGCTCGGTATTGATAATGGTAGCAGGTAGACGCTTAAAATGTTCACAATATATTGAGTATATTATTTACTTAAAAAATAAATAATTAAATTAAAATTAAATTAATATTTAGGGGGGGCTCCCATACAAGATGGGTTTCTTTTTTTTTTTTGCGTTTTTTTAGAGATAATGGTACGGAACCCTTCGTGCGCGAGTCCGACTCGCACTTGGCTGGTTATTTAGTTCTTGCTATAATTAATCCTGGCGATCCTAACCAGGATAATGACATAAACTTATGAAATTATTACATTAAATTAAATCTGTCCGTTTAAAGTGGGTCAAAATCGAGTCCAAAGGAGTCGGTTACATACAAACAAACAAACATACAGGTGAAGCTAATAAAAGCGTGATAAAAAGGGTGTTTATAATTAAATAGTAGGTATTGGGGGCTATTAGGGAGGTGTCAAAACCACTAAACTAGAGGAACTAAAGGTACTAAACTGACAACCTTCAAATCCGGCAGCAGTGTATCTGAGCCATCAAAACTTTCCTGTGACATGCTGCAAGTTAGGTCTAGGGTGCATGTTTACACACGTGTTAAATGAGATCATTACACTAAACAATTGAATTTATTTAGAAAATGAAGAGTAGACACTGGCACTGGGATATTGAGTGGGCAGTAATTAATTAAAGGACAAATAAAATTCATCTATTTGTGGAGCAGTGCTCAATTCAAAATAACCACAACAAAGCCATTGAAATTTCGCTCGGTATGCTTATTAAACATACGCCTGCCGGTAATTGTCCCTTTAACACACAGCTGAAATTACGCACGGAGAATTAAATACATTCGCAAATATAAATACGATTTTGAGTATTAATATGATTGTCGATCTCTAACGAATACTACAGCTCAGAATTTTGTGATGCAACTCAATTCAGGCCCAGTTTCAATTGTTCTCGATAAACCCTGTGGAACTGATAAATAATAAATTTTGAATTTAAAATGTCACATTTATCTGTTCCATAGGCCCTATCGAAACAATTAAAACAGGGAAAAATATGTTCAATTTAAACGAGACCAATAATTTTAAGTGACTGTACACTTGTTTTATTTTATTTTGTATATTTTTACTAAAAATATAATAATTCGCTTCGCTGCTATAGTGCTAATTCGCAGGCTTAGAATTCAAGTTTACCTTTAATATTCGTGAAGGTCTGTTCCTCTATGTCGAGAACATCGCAGTTCTCTATGTTCAGGTACAGGCTGACCACGTTGAGATTGACAGCGGCGTACTTCTTTATGAGTATCACTTTGGGTCCGGATATCCGAATGAATCTGGCGTCTTTGAGATCGGATAAAGAGTTCGTGTCGAATAGAACGGACTCAGCACCGGTGATGACCAGGTCCGTAGTGTTTCTGGGCAGATCGCCCTGGTGTATGTGCATTTTCTGAAACGATAAAGATATAAGTAAATTAACTAATTTAATCGGTTTCCCCGAAACGGACACTAGACCCCAGAGATTTTGCACAAAGCATAATCTACCTTCTACGTGCACAGTGTCTCGAAACATTCCCCGCGCCATTTTAGTATGTTGTTGTAATTTTGAAGCAGATACAAATCGTAATCGTAGATAGATATAAGATGTTTGAGTGAATGTTGGTGGTCCTAGCAGTACGTGAGGGAGGCGGCTGCGGCGGGGGGCGAAATATACGGGCGCGCTGATGAATGAAATTACCCGTACCCGGTTAGAGAGCTTGTCGGCCTCCGATTTGGGCTTGGCTAATTTAGTCTCAGTAATAGGGTCCCGTTTGGCACCCTTCGGGTACGGAACCCTAAAAAGGACTTGACATTGGTTTCTGATCAAAGAGGGTTTGTGGAAGTCGGTTTTTTTTAAGTTTTACTTTTTGTTTCAATTATTTTATTGTCATGGTTTCTAACAGCGAAAACATTCATCTTTTTTAGTTTCTGATATCCACCCTTTCAGGTGGCACACCCTGTATAAATCGGGATCTAAGATTATATTATAATTATCCTGTAGTCAAAAGTGAGCTTTGAATCCGCCTGTTATAGCTTTCAATGACAGTATCAGTCTGTAATATTGTACACTTATGAAACTGTTTTATGTATCTTAACATTATCTGAACTGTCTATTACGCTCATTGGCGTTACGATAAATGCTGGCTCCTAGTTTGTGCACATAAAATAGTTATCTGTTGGCCTGCATAATTACCCGTGCCACCAGATAACGACGACGTGATTCACAAACATTCAAGCCAAGATTCTAAATATGTCATTTACATAATTATCTACTCGTATTATTATTTTTACTCTTAAACAACTCATTGACTGCTAACCCGGTAACGCGGGAGTAAAGTCTGATCTGTGCCTGATACTCGGAGATATTTCCAAAGGGACTAAAGCGAAATGAATCACAAATGATCTTAGAATCAGTATACTCCATCTTATCACCGCGTCAAAGAGTCATTTGCATAGTATCTCAACTTTAACTGACTTCGATTCGAGCTGTGTTTCTCCTGTTTTCGGATCGAATCGTCAGCCGGGACAGTGCAGCCGACGCATAAGACTACAAAAGGAAGGCGTGGAGATGACACGTCCGCTCCCACATACGATGCCAAATAAAAATAAATGCCGTCGGGGAACGCATCGCACACACACGTAGCAGCAGGACAGACGAATAAGGATGATTCGGGTGATTGCACAAGGTTACGATTATCCTGAACTAATAACGATCCGTCCTGCATCTAGCGTTATTGTTACAGATCCGGCTAGTACTTGTTATTCACAGACCACATTCGTCATTCTTGTCATCTCAGATAATCATCCACAATCATTTATTTATACACCCAGCCCAGCACTTTGCCCAGTATTCGCGGTTGTGTTAAAAACTAAACCGTCCGTTTCGCAAAATCACCAGTTTACTCCTTCGGGTTAAAATAGTGATAAGACGATCTAAAGGCTTCTTGGACGCAACACAATTTAAGCGTTATTTCCGAATGGCGAATATAATTTAATTAAGTAGTACTTTACATTAAAAATTCAATTAAAATAATAATACATGTAAAATATCCACACAAAGCTTCGTCACAACAAAAGTAAAACAATTCCTGCGATTCCGAAGGCGACACGAACTATACTAACTAAACTAATTAAAATGGTGTGTTCGAAAATGGAATCTGTGCCCACCGCGCAAGAGCTGCCGGATTTGAAGGTTGTCAGTTTAGTGTCCTCTAGTTTAGTGGTTTTGACACCTCAAGAATAGCCCATAATATTACAAAACACAAACAAACCACCCCAAGAATCACCCTACCCAAAGGTACCCATTCAGATTCAGATTATTTTATTTGCTGTATTACATACAGTTCCTAAATTAATATAATATGTAATTTTATTCCTTACACATTCATTACCGCGCTGCACAGCAGAGCGTGTTCCTGCGCAGCAGCAAAGCCCCGGAGCGGTTGTCAAAACCATGCCCATGGTCCCTTAGGCGACGCCCAATGTCATTGATTGAAAACACGCCTTGATAGGTCAGATATTCGATTTCAATGAAAAATCCTGTCTAAGTATTTGATAGCCGAAGCGACGCTGTGGCGCACTTGCCTTGCTTTAAGTTCATATTCATATTTTTTATTGCACAGAAACATAAAAAAAACATTTACAAGAAATATTATACGCAAAAGCGAGCTTATCTCTAAAGAGAGATTTCTACCAGCAAACCTAGGCAGGACAGGAATGTGGATGCATGAGGACAGTCCTAGTGCGCAATAAAACTACATAACAACACGAAAATTACGAAATTGTGAGTCAACCTCAACGGTGTGGGAGCCTTATTTTGGAGTATTGTGCAATGACCCAATGATTCCTTCGCCATTCACTGGTTGAGCCGAGATTCAATGCAAAACCATACAAGGTCTGGGTAGATGTATGATGTTTTAATGCAACTGAAATACCGCAATTTTATTACTTTCATTGATATTTAAGTACAGCACTTTAAATATCAACCGGCTTTTCGCCAATAACGTATCGACTTTTACCATTGCATTATTGGTTAACAATTCTGGAAGGATTAACCTCATTTTGTATAATACTTAAGCATATCTACATATGTATGTAAACCGACTCTAACAAGAATAGCCGACTAGGAGTTCAAGGGTATAAAATCCTCAAGTGATGTGACTTTAGATGACTATTATTATACCACACCAGTATGATATATCATATGCATAAAATGTTAATTGGTGGCTAGTGGTATCGTCAGTAAAATCCTTTCAAGGATACAAACCAAAGTCGGCTCGATATAAGCTCTATGATTGAGAGATACATCTTTTTAGGGTTTCGTATCTCGGAGAAACCCTTATAGGATCACTCGTGCATCTGTCCGTCCGTCCGTCCGTCCGTCACAGGCAACTTACTCAGAACATATTGGACCAATGGAGTTGAAAATTGGTACACATATCAATATTTGTGACCCAAAGACAGAGGTGCAATGTAAATATATAAATATGGAATGTAAGGGCCACTTGGGGGGGGGGGGGGGGGCAAATGATAAAAAAATAATAAAAAAATATCAACATATGCCGTGTGACATATTAAATGAAAGAGGATCTTAAATTTATTTTTATAATATATTTAAGACTTATTATGAAAAAGTTGTTCTCAATAATATGACCGATTCGCATGTCATCAAAACCTCTAGGGTACTTCCCAAAGTCCTAAAAATCTTAAATTTGGTATGCAAGCACATGTTTGCACCCATATCCCATAAAAACTCCGAAATATACAACTTTGACCCCCTAACCCACTAAACCTGGGGTGCAAAGTTCGTATGAAAAACTGAATTTTAGGGTACTTTTAGGGTATTTTGTTGGTGTTAGTCCTATTTATTGTTTTACGAAACCCTCTCAGCGCGAGTCCAACTCGCACTTGGCAGCTTATTTTATTTATTTTATTTACCCATGTTACAATTGATTTTTTTTCAAACTAAGTTTTCGGAGCGATCACGGAAACATGATGAACATGATCTAAGCGTGATCTCTGTCGCTCGTTCCAAAGTAGTGAAACATCTGACACATATTTTATTGGTGATTTTATGTCAGTTTACATAAAATATACAAGGCTTATCAAGTCTCTTTGAAAAAGAGCCTCAACCTGATAAAGAATCAAAATGTTTGTAGTTCTTGTGATATAATATAACCAACACATGCCAAAATTTTATTTAACTTCCTCGAGTACTTGATAAAGACTTGATAACTTAGCTTCTTTCCATTTATTGCATTTGAAACCAGTTTGACCAGAAAGCGAGCCATACGCCGAGGGACCGTAAGTACCAAACCACTCAATAAGCTTATTGCTCCTTCATTTAATGATGGTTCGTTCAATAGAAAAGCTTATGTTTTTGCTAGGCCGGCTAGGTAGATATCAGAGTTCAGTTATTATAGAAACTAGACTGACCTAGCGGAAGCAGTTGCAAATACAATGCTCGCTGATTTTCGATTCCGTGATGTGTGGCACATAAGTCAATTGGAACAATAGATGGGCTGGACTGAGACGCCAGAGCCGGTAGACAGGAATACATTATGAAATAAATGCGAACAATGATGTTGAACATCTTTCATCAATATTATACAGGGTGGAACAAACGAATGGGCCCTGAAGGGCAAGTACCTTAAATCCTTAATATTTTACTTAAAAAAAAAAAAACATTCTTTTAGTTTTTAAAAGAAACAAAACTACATTCAAAGTGTTTTTTTATTCGCCTGTCTCACCCGGGAGTCGAACAAGCAAAAAAAAAAAATACTCGTTAGTTTTTTGCACAAGTCGATGCAATCCATGATAAACATAAAATTTCTCTAAGAAACATTAGTTCTTACACTTCTGTCGTACAAGACATCCATAAAATCGCGAATTACGCAAATTCTAAGAAGCGTTCTGATGAAAAGTTTAATAAAAATGGAACATTTACCTTAGATCCAAGTAATGTTGATCAAAGAACTTGTGTCTAAATATTAGATTTTATGGATATCTCGCACTACAGACGAATTTAAGACCTAATGTTTCTTGTTTCGTAAAACCCCTCCACCAACCCGCACTGAGCCAGCTTGGTGGAGGCTCAATCTCACCCGTGTCCGGGGTCCTGTGCTCTTCGATGGGGACATTAATGGGCTACACTAACGAACAAACTAACCCAGCAGTTTATTTGCTCACATGTATGGGTATCACGCCAGCCATTGCATGGTAAGAATAGGTAAACCAGAATAATGAATGTACTATGCTTGGAGAAATAAAAAAAAAATGTTTTCTAAATTACTTTAAAATCATCTAATAATCTCTACCAAACTCATAATTATAATTTCTTTATTTGCTTCAGGCGCATTGAATTACACTGCACTTCTTCACCTTCCTTATTGAGCTTCAATTTGTGATTTTGCTGGGCACAGTGTGAGGTCATTTCTATTGAATACGTTCCAATTTAAACTTTAGTCCCTATCTGTCTGAGTTGAATTCGCACTGCATTTCCGGCGTAAATAGAGAGCGAGTTAACGCCGATTTGCACTTGCAATGGAGGCAGCCAGGGAGTGTCTCTGGAGCTAGAGCCGCGTGTACATTGACAGACATTTTAAATTACCTTTGGTTTTGTATTACCACCGACTATCCTATTGTACGAATTACTTAGATCAACTTCGTAAAGTTTGTACTTGAATATAATAACTGGTGGCGGAGTGGTTCTTAGGGTACCGTACCCGAAGGGTGCCAAACGGGGCCCTATTACTAAGCCCACGCTGTCCGTTTGTCGTCTGTCCGTCATCGTGTCCTACACACAGGAATTTTCACAGGAATGTGTATATCTGTTGCTGCAACAACAATAAATACTGGAATACGAGAGATATTATATATTAAAGATTAAAAGGGGTCCCCATACAAGATACTTGTTTTGATACAACCACGCATTTCAATATGATGGTATATTTCGCGACAACCTACATCGTCGTTGAGGTAGCTCAGCGGATATGACGTAGGCTCACAATCCGTAGGTTCGTAGTTCAAATCCTCGTGAGGGCATAATCTTTTTTATTTTATTTCCACAAAGAGCTTACCACGAACCTCTCCCTAATATAGAGATAGAAATATATGTGCCGTCTTTACAGTGACATGTCCAACGAACATGCCCTAGATATCTTTGTAAACCCCAGTACCTTCAAAACACAACTTCTAAACATTTATAAGAAGAAGAAAACATAGATTTAATTTTAACTTTTTCTAGAATACTTTTCGCTACTTTTCTTTTTGTTTGTGTGATTGATTTGATTAGTCTAGTCTTTTGAAATAATTAAGTTATAGGTGTAGCAGATGACATATGTCTTCTAAGCATGCTGTCAGGACATCTTAAGGTTTAATTACTAGTTTAGTATGTAAAACCTATACTCAAAGGAATGCAATGTGATTTTACTGTTTTGTTCTGCAAAAAAAAGATTAATCAAGTTTTTGTATTTATTTTATTGTTTTGAGTTCTTAAGTTTTGTTATACGATAGTACTGTACCCTTCGTGTGCTATTCCGACCCGCTCTTGACCGATTTGTATTTCTTTATCTCGGTACTCTATAATTGGAATTATAATAAGTTGCACGGACAAGGTCTCTCCAGCGGTCGGCTAGCATAGCCACCATACAACGGTGTGCTACTTCCATTATGCCTGCCCGATGTGATGTAATGGCCTCGGTCATACTAGATGTGTCACGTTCATGAAAGATCCATTGTATGGACGATAGTACATCACATTGTTTGGTAACACACTTGTAATCATAACTTACTTTCAAGATCATGTAGTGTTTATATAACTCGAATGTTTTAATCAATTTCGTTCACATCTTGTGTTATTGGAATTGAATGCCCTGTTATTAGACCTCTTTGGTCTTACTATTCATAGTGCATACCAAATGCAATGCCTATGCCTAGTTATTCAAACTATCGGAAGGCCGTACGTAGCCGATTGTAAAATTGATTGCGCTGTCAACGTGATTGTCCTGTGAGTGACTTGATTGTGAAGTAGTTGAGACTGGATGGAATCTTGTTTTGTTTATGATCAAAGCGCCGGCGTGTGGTTTAGGCACAGAATTATAATAAATGTTTCTTTCTTCTTTCTAGAATTTGCCCGCTCTCTTCACTGTATTGTATTCCGGATGGGCTGTAAACTGCGTGAGACGGAATGCACGGCACAAAGCGACGCTCTTTTAATTTAATATTAGAACTTATTCCCGGAATAAGCTTGCTCTTGTCGTAGAAAACTAATTTGTGAATGAGAGGTCGCGTCAACCCGCGTCTCATATATTTAGGTAATATTAGCAGATTAAGTTCCCGCCAATTTTATTTTCATGTGGTTTAGTTCTGCTTACATTTTATATGAATATTCGTGGTCCGTATTTCGAAATTTCGTAAGACCCTCGACTCGATAGTTCCTCGGTACTCTGGACGCCGACTCTCTCTTTACTGATTCTTGTCTGTCTGACCCTGATTGCCATGACCGCATGCAGTAACTCTGACCCCTTGATTTGATGGTGCAGGGGCAGCGGCAGTACTTCTCTATCATCGGCTATCCACCTGATGTCAAGGGAGCCCCCAGTGGTTTCCCTTTCTTTAAAACAGCTTCCAGGAATCTGTATTTAATTAATGAACTTCCTCAAATCATTTTAAACGGTGAATTAACTCGTATTCGGATTTATCGGATTCCGTCTCTATAATACCCTGATACTTCTGCAGATGCATAAAAATATATTCCAAAAGAGATTTCGTTTGATCGTTGCCGGGTATTTCTCGACAGAGTATTTCACATTCACATGTCATCCGGAGAGAGATCCTGAATGACAGGAATTGATATTCGTTCAAAAGCTTTATTGCACAGAAGAATGGAATGCCATACCAAATTAATACAGACAGATGCGAAATATTGCAAAATATAAATACAAATTCAACACAACTGTGTGTTTGTTTACAACAGTCTATAATGTTTTGCTATAGTTGTTAGTCATAGGTGTAGTATGGACTATATCTTATCTGCTTTCGAAATTCTTCAGATAGATGAGTAATATATGTATAGTGTTGAATATACTGCGATCAAGAATATGGCCTTGTAAAATACAGGTGATGATGTGCTATCAACAGCTGATGGTTATTACGAGATTAGGCTCCCATTGTTTGCTATATGGGTGCGGTATATATGTTACGTGTTTGTACAGTTCTGCCTAGCTTATCTCGTTAAAAAGAAGTAATTCATATTTTTGTTTCCATGATATGACAATAATAATAAATGTAGAAGTGATAGAGCACGCTTAATCTATATTGTATCATCATTATCGACAGTCAGCATGGCAAGCGGTGGTACGAAGCTCGCTCTCGCTCATCGCAGGAAGCGATCTCTCATTATGTTTTTTTATGGTTTGTGCGTTGCCCCCGTGCCGTCCTCCCCGCCGCATGCTGCGCCCGCACCGACCTTCCCCTCTCCACTTCACCTCCCATCACCCCGGCCCCCTTGCGTCTCTACCCGTGCGTGTGACCGAGAGAGACTCGACTCGTATCATCATTATCACCATCCAACTATACTTTTTTGGTCGTCGCTTTCACCGTAATCCCCTTGTTTTTAAGAATGTCAGAAGTTTATGTTGTTGTGAACGATACGGACGGGTTTGATACTACTGAGCGTAGTTATACTTGAAACTATAATCATACGAATCTCTTGATGGTAGGGAAGACTTTTACAATTTATTTGTAAAAAAGGTGCTCCGTGGTCTAAGTGGGTTTCACCTTGCTTCTCATGCAGGAGATGCAGGTTCGAATCCCGGTGCTGACCATGTACCAATGAGATGATTAATTTGTCTTAAGAACATTATTATCGGACACTCCGTGTTTCGGATGGCACGTTAAGCTGTAGGTCCCGGCTACTATCACAACTTCGTAGTATGTAGTAGTCGTAAAACCCCTCCACCAACCAGCACTGAGCCAGCGTGGTGGAGTAAGGCCACAGATTAGATAATAGTTAAGGCTAAATCTTACTCGGATCCGGGTAAAGGCCTGTGCCCCTCGGTGGGGACAATAATGGGCTACATTTACTTTTATAAGTAATATTAGTTTCCCCACTATAAATAAGTAAATTGTCCATGTCTAAGGATATAAACTGACACCTGGATGTTCTAGATTAAATGCCTTTTGCTTTGCGTGGGAATCAGTCATTACTACTCATTACTGCTGCAATAAAACGAGGAATAAGTGGAACAGTTTTATTTTAAATGGTAAATCCATTATCGCGAAATACCAAAGTTAGGCTGTCAGCATCAAATTGGTAAAATATCCAAATACCAATTATTACGTTTACAAACTTTGAGTACCTACCTAGTGTCTTGTGTCAATAAATGAATGACAAAGATAGAGCGCCGCGCGTCACGTACAGATGTGGCGGCCGAGCGAGGCCCGCTGAGAGACACAAACAATACAATGCAAGCACATTGTCATGGTGTCCGCCGGTATAGCAACTTACACTACACACTATACTAAGGCAACTGTAATTATCTTCCGGGCCCCAGAATCTCGCGTATAATTTAATAGACACAAAAGACACAAAGATTATTGGACACAGCGATACCGATGTTTTGGGATACACAATATTTTGTCTCTACTTTTTATTGGGGAAGTGCCTGTGGCGGTATGTCTGTATTGACATTGGTATCATCTGAAGCAAAACCAACGTCTGCAAATAAAGTTTTAAGTTGATTGGCTTCTTGGAGACCGACCATTCAATAATTTGTTATCGTAGTGTCCTCAATGTACTGCGATCTATCAGGGATTGAATCCTATAGTGGGAAACTATTGTGATTCGTCTTCCTTACTCGTATGACGTCGTAACCTAGTTACTGCTGGGTGCCTGGCACTAGCTCTCCGACTAACTGTCATGAAGCGGCGCACAGGAACAAATATGGCATGATCCACCAATACACGGTCAAGTCGGCTTGATCAAATCGGCATGATCAAGCCTAATCGAAATTCGATTTTGCCGTCAAATCTAACTGTCAAGCCAAATCCACTCGTACACATGGTCAAATCTAACTGATCAAATCGTTCGTCAAATCAATCGTCATGCCGATTTGACGATAGGCTTGATGGTGTATGCCGGCCATTAGGGTAAGATAGGATTGGGTATATCCCACATTATTCTGGTACAGAAATGTCTCCATACGTCCAAAGTAGCATATTTACAACTATTCATATTTTACATATCCGTTCAAGAAATGTCTATAGTGATGGGAAACATTGACTATCGATATATTTTTGACAACTTATAATGCTTACTTATTTGATGGTTTTAGCTGTATTTATGAACCTAACCTTTATTTTTAGATTTCCTCGTGAAAAATATTGACAAATGCATGGCTGGACGCCAAAATCAAACAACAGTATATGTCACCGGATATACGTAAAATGTTACCGGCAAAAAATTAAATCTGTCATTCAGTGTTACTGGTCAGTTTACCTACAGATGTATCCTACAGAATGACAGTTTTCATACTTTGACGGTGACCTAAACATCAATGTCACGATGACCAAAGATAATAAAACAGCAGTGTGGCCGCTATAGAAAAGCACTCGTCCAAATTAGACTAACCAGACTCTACCTGTCTTCAAAGATATAGAAGTAAGCACTTTCTTATAATTTTATCGATAGCCGCAATATCGATACTCACCCCATCGCAGGCTGTCATCCTCCGTATAGGACAGCGGAAAGCCAACTTAACGGCGAAAAATCATTGCGAAATTACGTCATAGAGCTTAAATTAAGGTTCTTCTGTTTTTACAGAAATTTCCGAAATCCTGCAATATTTTTTGAATGCTATTCAATTCAGACTATAATTATCTCGAAATGGTTTTCCCGGTTTGATTCCCTTGAAATTAGTTTCCTTGGCCCATTAGTTGCAGAAATCGTGTTGTTTAATCTAAACGCGGGAACTTGTGTGTAAGTGGTTGGTACAATAATGTGCCAGGTTTGCGTATGTGTTGGGCATCACCACAAATAGATTCGGCGGACATTCGTTTAGGCGGAATAGCGTGCTTGAGGAAACCGGAGATCACTATTCAAATTATGCTAATTCTAAATCTTGGCCTCTCTTTCTTCCAGATTCTAGATTCGAGAACTTCTAAGTAGGTAGTTACTGATATAAGCTTGGTGTTGACAAGCGACGGCAATGTATATAATAATCGGTTAAGTGCGGGTCGGTATCGCACACGAAGGGTACCGTACCATCGTACAACAAATCAAAAGCACTCAAAACAATAAAAAAATAAACAAAAAGAAAATTTAAAAAGTTTATGCCTTCACGAGATTTGAACCGACGACCTCCGGATTGAGAGTCTACATCATACCGCACCGGCTAACCACAACCATGTGGGTTGACGCGAAATATGCTATCATATTTAAATGTGTAGTATATGTGTCTATGACATGGTTGCTATGACAATAAATAAACAGTTTCAGTCAAGATCTCCATTTTGAAATGCGTAAGTGCATCTAAACACGTCTCTTGTATCGGGGCCCCCTTTAATTTGCAATATCTCTCGTATTTCAGTATTTGTGGTTGGTGCGGCAACAGATATACACATTCTGTGAAAATTTCAGCTTTTTAGCTATTACGGTTCGTGCAGACGGACCCGGTGACAGACAGGACGGACGGACGGACGGACGGACGGACGGACGGACGGACAGACGGACAGCGAAGTCTCAGTAATAGGGTCCCGTTTGGCACCCTTCGGGTACGGTACCCTAAAAACTGCACAGCGTTCAACATACTTAGCAAACTAGTTTGATATCTATAAGTAAAGTATCCTTTTTTTTGGTTTGGATGGTACCCAACCCTATTGTGTGAAGCTAATATTGAAATGACAATCTCAATATACGGTTGCCTGCTAGCCCAATATACAGTGTGACTTTTGGGTCGTGCGTGACTCTAACATTGTTTCTTACTCGAAAATGATTGCGGTTTTTCAGCTATTGAGCTAGTATTTAAATAATCACAACGATGCTTTAGTAAAATAAATTAAATATCTTTATTAATTCTGAATGTTTGGTCACCTTACAATTCATGTTACAACCTTTTTCAAATAAACTAATCAGAGGAGTAAGAAGTGTAGAAAATCAAAGGCATAACAATTTATGACAAAGTCAAAAAACAGTTGCGCTTGTAAAGTGTGTAGGGCTGTGTAGGGCGACCAACTGACCCTGAACTAAAATAGCACATGCATTTTAATTATTTTTGTATTAGATACCTAATATTCAGCGGTCCCAGGAATACATACAAAAGAGACCGATTTCCATCAAGAAACACATTTTAATATTAACCGATAATAATTATCATCTTCAACACGTGATATTGGCGGAATTACTGTAGGGATCCACGGTAGAAGCCATTAAACCAAAAATTTAATTGAAATGAACCCGCTAGATCCCAGGTAGTCGGGGTTGTTTACATCATTCACACGTTTAGTTTTTTCAACAGAATATTCATATTCATATATAGGTACCTACCTAGCATAAGATAGTAAAAATTCATCAAAGCAAATACTGTGCTTTTTACTTGACTTTTAACTTGACTTGCTGTCTTGTCCAGCCTGAATTGGTCCAGCTTGTGCTTATGAACATGTTAGAAACAATAATAACTACCTGCGGATAGAGGTATTTGGATTTGTAGGTTTACTTAGGGGTTTCGTTCGTCGGAGGGTCAAAAATTTTAAACGTCTAAGACGTAGGTCGTACGGCTTTCCGGAACTTTCCGCAATAAAATGTATTGTCTATAGGTACATTGATGACCTAAAAAGATAAAGGAGTGATAGGTACGCTAATAAACATATCTGAAGCATACGAGAAGGTATAGTTGATATTTACAACGAACTCTAACAGGTTTACAGGTTCCAACGTGATCTGAATGAGAGACCGCTTTGTTCATGCGAGTGAGTGAGTAAGCCCTGTTCGAAAAATATACACTTCCGTCTTTGTTTTGTTACACCACAAAGATTCTTTTCCATCTACGATACGAGTATCTATATTCAGATCTTAGATTCAGATGTAGGACTGTTGCTCCATTTTATAGAAACACAACACAATTGCTTGTCTAGACAAGACTTGAGTTTCCATCTGCCACATCATACGTTCACTTTTGTCTCACATGTAACGAACAAGTCCATGTTGGAAAGTTACTGTCCAGATGAGTGTGTTGAGTAAACTTGAGTACCTTATCTGGGGGAGGCACGCAGTGGACCACGACCCAGTCGGGGTGTGTGGCGCGGGAGCAGTTGCAGTAGGTTTGATCACACACAGGGCTGTTGGCGGCGGCAGGGGGTGTCTGCGCGAGCGATGCCAGCACAAGCAATAAAAACGCGTGGAGGCGCGACATGATGCGCGCCCGGCGCACGTCCGCGCGCTTTGAGCGGCGCCGACAAACTAAATAAACTATGCTGGCCGCTACCGGCCGGCCGCGAGAGACGTGCGACCAACGTGCAGGCCGTCCGGCTGCTTCCTACTCAACCTCATCTCGTTAGGGCTGCAATTTATCAGCACCC
>OY735254.1:7524831-7564862 GCA_963457715.1 Argyresthia albistria | reverse complement strand
AAACGTCAACGCAATCTCTCATTTGACGCGCGAGATTCCGCTTGCGTTGCTCCGACCATACGCCCAGAGTTACAGTTTCTGTCACGTTAAAGGATACTGCGACAGAAATGGCACTTATCATACCTTCCGGCGCATCTGTCCGTCGCAAACGCATCCCGTCCCTTTCGCTAGGTGTGTTTGTACGTCACGGGAAACCGTGGCTCAAGCAGGAATGATTACCAGACTGGAAAAGTGCTCGAGTTCAGATGAAATAAACCTTTTGACATTCTACATAAGAGTTACCTGTCTCATCCTTATTTGGTTTGCTGGAAGAGATCTCTTATAAGAGATAAGCTCGCCTTTGTACACGTTTTCTATGTTTTATATTGTCTTATACAGGGTGTTGATTTGTAAAGTTACGCCGAGCTCAGAGGTTGTTATTTACATGATACTGAAGCTAAAAAATATAAAAAAAAAAATATATTTTTTGTTCAGTATTTTTTCTTTAAATTAATTATTTATTTCAAAAATAAAAATAAACATGTGAATGTGGTCTGAAAAGAGTCGCACGGGATGGGGTGGGGGCTCAGGGCACGAGGGAGAGTCTGTTAGCACTTGTGCGCGGTGGCTGGCGGGGGTATCCACACTTTTAGGTAATTTCAGGAAAATTTTCAGATGGTAATTTATGAATGAAAATTATGCGAGGGAAAATTCAAACTTTTATTTTGTCACCAGCGATACGTAAAATATCAACCCTGAGTCGGGCGTAACTTTACAAATCAACACCCTGTATAACTGTTTGTGTGCAATAAAGAAATTATGAATTATGAGCAGTGATCGGAGTAGGCAGAGCTATTTTATGTACTTGCCATATGTAAGAATAATATGGATACTCCCGAATCTGATTTGAATTGAATTCTAGTGGTGCAGAAGAGACAAAAACAGGTGGGTCACTCTTGTTTTCGTTTTCGTTTCGAGGAACACCCCGCTATTGTTGGCGATATCACGACGAGTTTCAACAAAGCGGCAACGTCGCACGTTAGGAAAAAAGTTTGGCAACGTGTTGCTGATATAAAATTTACAATGTCGCTCATGCGCTTATTGCCTTACATAAACCATGTTTTATACTTATTGATAAAAACAATTATATTTATTAAAACCCCGGAGTATCAGTCCCAATACCATGGATTATCCATAATAATATCAATGTTTGCGGTCAATGAACCTAAATAGCTCTGCCTACTCCGATCACTGATTATGAGTCACTGAAATTTCATTTCGCATACTTTTTCGATGGGTAAATTTTCCTGCTACCTACACTGCACTCTCTGACGCAGTCACGGGCCTAGAGTGAGTTGTTCACTGCGAGCGTGACCGTGATACGCGACACCCCCACAGGCGTACTTCGGCGGGCTGGCGCGCTGCGAGGCGGAGTCGAGCGGCTGGTGGGAGCCGGCGGAGCTGGTGTGCGGCGCCTGCAGCGACGTGGCCGGCGCCTGCTCCTGCCCCAAGCACGGCGCCGATTTCCTCGAGTATAAGTGCCGCTACTGCTGCGCGGTGAGTCACGACTGACACGACCCCAACGGCTAAGGACATTACACTTCCAATTAAAAGTTAATATTCCTATAGTCGTATTTCTAATTCACTGCCAAAATCGTAAATACATGGGTTGCCATATAAAATGACACTTTGTCTAATAGTAAATTACTATTTTTATAAAAGCGGCACTTTGTAAATGAATTTATTGGTAGTTCAACAGACAAAAATCTGATTATTTGCCTGATATGACAAACATACCTCAAATAAAATCGGATCGATAAATATTTCATCAAGGTTGTTTAGTAGAATTTATGATCATATTGCACTGGTAGCCCTTCACATGTGACTTGATGTTGAAGGTGGATTTACAGGGCGGCGCCAGTTCTATGCAACTTAATGTTAAAAAAGCGGTAGTTTGACCTGTCACCGCAAGACCAACTATTGTTGGAAAGCGCATCTCCAATAGACAATGACACGTTACTTTAGCATTGACGTATATTTGGTTTTCTTTTTGGCAGTGAATTAGAAATGCAGGTATAGGTGGTCTTCTACCATTTGCTGAAAACTGCATCATGATTTGAAAACTAGAGTGCCTTGGACACATTATAAAACGATTGAAAGAACGACCAACTGACAGACGAAATACACGGACGGATTCTGATGTGGTTTTCTGTAAATGGTTGTAAACTTCTCTGCGAGGGTTCTTGTACAAGTTTTGTTAAAATTGGTTCTGCCGTTCAGAAGTTATTGGCTTAAACTTAGGCTCAAGAATTAGCGATTAGTAGGGTGACGAAACTACTGCCTTGACGATCTGTACTGTAGGAACCAATAGCTGTATAGAGCCCGCCATGGTTCCAAATTGTAGCTAATTTAGTCTTTTTTAAAGCATGCAAAGTCATTATAGCAATCAGACCCTTCTTTTACTGAGATATTGAGCAAAAACTGTAAAATGACCGAAAATTTCATGGTTTTTTGAGTACACCGCTGCCCGCACAGCACTTGGGAAATTGCGATTTGGTATTTTAGTGCTGGTTTAAGCCCTAACAACCCTGACCTGACCTTATGCAAGCACGGATGTAGATCTTGACTGTACTATAGCTAGAATAGAATATACAACTATGTAGGCAACTTAACGCAACGATACTGTCATCAAGTGTTAGTTCTACCTGTCACCGCGCGCCAAAAGATCGTTCGAAAGCTGTGGAACTTGTCCTTGTCTCATCACTCTTGCTCTCATTCTTTCTTCTACACAGACAAAGTTCAAAGGTCAAAGACCTGAGGTTGGTGACTATCTGTTATTATGTTAAGTAATCCAGAAGTTAAAGGTCCTTCGGATAATCTAATCGCGATATCTTCAACATTTATTCGTTGTGTCCAGGTGGCCGTGTTCTTCTGCTTCGGGACGACACACTTCTGCAACTCTTGCCACGACGACTTCCAGAGAGTCACGAACATACCCAAACACCAGCTGCCGCATTGTCCTGCTGGTAACTTGACTATATTAGCACATTTTGAGAGACAACCTTGCTCACGAAATATCAAACATTACTGACTAAACGGAATGTCGTGAAGCTTATTCCAACAATACACATCTTTGTATAAGGTAAACATTTAACACACACATAAACATACAGGCACATACATAACTTCAGTGTGTCAAGTCTGCTAAACACATTAGAATTCATTGATCATTGAAAGACCCTTTTTTGACATAATTAGACTACCAATTATGTCAAAAACGGGTGTTTGAATGATCAATGATTCGTAATGTGTTTTGCAGACTTGATATCCAGGCGCAATAAATGAAACGGTTGTCCCCGCAGGTCCGAAAGGTGAGCAGCTCCCCGGCTCGTGCGAGGAGTGTCCTCTGCACGTGGAGCACCCGCCCACCGGCGAGGAGTTCGCGCTGGGCTGCGGCGTGTGCCGGCCCGCGCATGCCTTCTAGAGCCGGCCGACCGGCCCGCCGTGCCGCTGCGTCTAGATCTCACCTAGACTGCATACCGGCACGGTGGCCACTTACAATCAGGAAGTGCGGACACAGGATACCCTGTCGTGGGAACCAGGGCGTTAAAGTAGACAGCCATAAATAAGGGATTCGGAGAACCGTCGCTTGTGACTCGTAACTTGGACCACGCCACAGAGGTCGTGATTAAAACGTAACATAGTAATATGATGGCGACTGACGGGAGGCAAATCGGGCATCGTGACATTACTGCAACGTTACATTGTATGTGTAATGTGTATATCGGTATCCCTAGGTTGGGCCCTAAACGTAAGGCCTCTACACACGATAGCGGCGGGTCTTGCTAAACATTGTGACCTCACATCACGTGACATTTTTTGTCGCGTGTCGGCGCAGAATTATAACAAAAAAGTTTCGTTCAAATTTAAATTCATCATCTGCTATTTAAACTCCTTGCTTGCTAGTAAGCAACAAAATGCTTGTTTGCTTCTCGTTTGCATAGGCTGTTTAAAAACAGAACAGCATATTGGTTGTTGATAAAAATCTGTCTGATATGAATTATAATATTTAGGGCGGCTTGCAGAGTTGCCTAAATCTAGATTTTGCG
Source organism: Argyresthia albistria (assembly GCA_963457715.1). NCBI lineage: Eukaryota > Metazoa > Arthropoda > Insecta > Lepidoptera > Argyresthiidae > Argyresthia > Argyresthia albistria. The sequence goes on along the minus strand of OY735254.1, from coordinate 7,560,774 downwards.
TCTTAAACCGATTTAACTTTGACATATTTCGTATATTTTGACAGTTGGTAAATTGAGTTTAATGCTAAATCTAGATTTAGGCACGTTCTGCAAGCCATCCTTAGTGTGTTTGTACCACCAGCCGCCGAGCAAAGCTCGATATTGTGCTCTAAGATAAAGAAACAGTTGTTAAAATTGTAAGTGATGTTTACTGTCACACAAATACACATTGTAATCTCAATTAGGGTGGAATTACCCAACAAAAACTTATGCGAGATAACTATGCCGGGGATGATTTATATGACAGTTCAAAATGAGGTTATTCTTAGAAAAAGTAGAAGATACTCTCGAGTAAAAAGTTACTCTTCGTTGGTGAAGCTCGCCCTTAGATGTAACCTGCGTGGTGGATAGAAGAATTCTTTATAGGTATTATATAAATGATGCTCCCGCCCACGTGCATGGATACGTGATGAAAGATATTCGTCAATTCACTTGACCTATATAATTATTATGTTTACAAAGATAAAGATATAAATAGTTTGGCAATACTTTATAAAACATTTATCTCTATTAAGTAAAGAGCATTTTGAAACGAAATATTTAAGCCATTTTTGATATAAAATCTGTTTATTCTCGACGAGGGTAGTCCTTTATTCTAAAGAGAAACTCTATACTATAGTATGTATACAAATTACATTTACCGTTCCATATCGTTTTGTTTTTACATAGTTATTTTGTCTGTATTTAAAATTTAATCAGTATATTGATTCAAAGTAAATGATGAAACGTTGATACTTATAGGTGTAGAAACAGTTTTCTGCAATGTTTTGTTCTGTGGTCTGAAGAAATTCACAAAATTATTATTTAAAATAATATTTTAAAACCTAAAGCTAATAGGTAATTAAAAGTTGATTAAATTAGATAGAATTTCGAAAGAGTTATAAGTCCTAATTTATTGAGTTTATAACAAGCACCTGAATTGTACACCGAAAATGTAGATAATATAAACAACATTATGTTATTTACAACAACCAATTATCTAGGAATAATCTAGGTAGGTACATAGAACGAACCATCTACGATACAATCGCAATCCATTTTCATTCATCACTCTTTTCTGATCAAATAATATGTCGAAAAGCCGATTTCCTGTCACCGCCCAGCGTTAGAACTATGTATTAGCACAGATACTATATACTAATACAGGTAGAGACCACCTAGAAAAAATATGACTTCGGCGTAAACTGAGATGCTACGGAAGCTTCTTTAGTTCGAGGCCATTATCGCCACTACCATCGAAAAATTGCAAATACCACGAGATGGCGCTAAGATATATAGGATTTATTCTAAGATTAGTGCCACCTAGAAGTATGTTAACTGAAACCATGGCGATTAAAGTACAAATCTTACTCCTCACGCCATCTCTTTTTTACGAAGGGTTACTAATTCTGATTTGAATAGGATGATCACCCTGTGGTATTAGATAAGCTATGAAATAATAAGAACAATGTACTTGCACTCTTCCGATTTAAATCCAACCTTAAGCAGGTTCGTTCGGTCAAAACAACTCCTGATGTCCTACTTACAATACAGATATTCCGCTACCTACATATAGGTACTTAAACTTGTATAATTTCTCTAAGAATTTCCACTTATGTTACTTTTCTAATATGTTACAATATGTGTAAGGTAATAGAAGATGTGACTTCTAGTATGTAAGGTTATCGACCTTTTGTTTTTGCAATAGAGCTTGTACAAAGTTGCAAAGCGTTTGAATTTTAACTAATAAGTGTAATTTTGTATTTTCTGATAGTTAAATGGGCAATCCACCCGATAAACACCCATTTTAATAAATGAATCGGGCAATTAATTTCCCAATATTTGGTGGGCAACCAGCAGTACCACGGTACCACGACAGATACGACTTTTTAACCGACTTCCCAAAGGAGGAGGTTTACAATTCGTCCGGATGTTTGTTTTTTTTTTTTTTTTTTTTATGTCTATCCCCCGATAGCGCCTAAACGGATGGACCGATTTAGAAAATTATTTTTTTGTTTGAAAGGGTTTACCTTCCCATTGGTCCCATTGACACCAGGTCAGGATCTGATGATGGGATCCTGGAGAAATCAAGGGAACTCTTCAAATATTATAGGCAGACATATAGTGATTTTTGTGTTTTTCATAATAACTCGTGCAAATGCACACGGTAAGCATAATATTGTGATGCGGAACTGCTGACGAAGACCACATATGGCCACCAGATCTGCTCAATACTAGGTACAAATACAATGCGTGGCTGACGGGCAGGCAACGCATAGCCTAAACCGGTGCACCTAGAGCCATGAAACTTTGTACAGGGGTTCCTTAGTAGCGTGGGGTAGCACTGATATGGGATTTGACAGAATTAATTTCCCAAGGGGGGGGGGGGATAAGGGGTAACAGTTTGTATTAAACTCAATCTAATCAAATAGGGTTTGTGGAAGTCGGTTTTTTCTAAAGTTTACTTTTTGTTTCAATTATTGTATATTTAGACTTATGGGATGGGAAGTCTGACAGATTGAGAGACTCTATACCAGAGACTTCATACAATGCTACTTCATACTCATACAGTGAGACTCAATACCAGAACTTCAAGACATGCATCTGTGTAAAATAATAGGCCAAGGGATAGATAGCACATGGACCTTTATCTAAAGTAAACATAGCGCCATAGAAGATAATCAAAACACGCATAGGAATCGGAACAGTGATAACAAAATCCTACATTTCCGAGATATCGTATTGATATTTATCTCCTCAAAGTTTTATCAGGTCCATTGCAAAATATCTTCAGACGTACTTGGTTGCTGCAGCTATGAAAAAAAAAACACGTCATATCAGACGCGTCGCGTGTATTACAGTGTCGTGGATAAAACAAGTAATGTTGTGTCATCGAGTTTATTGATTCCTGAGTCATGCGAGACCCGATTAAAATTAAGGTAAGTAAAATAAACATGTCCTATCTACTTAAAACTAATAATACCTTATTAACTGCATCTACACTTCTTATTAAATGCAGCTCAGACCCAAAACCATGGAGGGAGAGGCCCCGCTAGGTTCCTTGGCCCCTGAGCAAGCCCGCATCTCTCTTTCTTACCATCACTATTACCCATGGCACTGGCACCTATGTGCAAAGACTGGGCGCGACCTGTACTAACAGTATATACAGTGTATATTGTACCACAACAATATACACAATTGGTCCTGTGGCCTTTAACTTGCGTTTTGCTAATTTCTCCATGCGGATTAAAGCCTGTACGGCATGGTGTAATAAAAGGAAGAAACTAACTTTTAAAGTATGTCAATAACACTTACTAACTATCACTAGAAGTAAATAAGTGTCTTCTATTTCACGCCTCTCACTATTTGGTCGTGACGACCGAACCGTTATCTTATCAGTGCTTCAAACCTACAGTCTATCCTTATACTAGCAGGTACATACTATTTCGGATTAGGAGTAACACGTCACGCCACTTTGTAACACGTCACGCCACTTTCTACATGATACCCCCGTAAAGGATTGTATAGCAGATTACAGAGCACTGGTGGCCGATAACAATGAGGTGATCGATACAAAAGTAAAAATAAAATCATACAATGAACATTCAAGCGAATTACTCGTCTCCTCCGTACTTACTCGCTCAATGAGCCAAGCTATTTTATCATATCGTACGAGTTTCTAATTCCGGAGGATATTTTCCTATTTAGCAGCTTTAGGAACAAGGGGGAATTTACAGCACCAATGAATCATTAACTTACAGGAGTGGCTGAGTTGGAGCGCGTTCGGTCGGCACGCATGCACGGCCGCCGTGGCCCTCAGCTACTCCAGCACATGGCGGCTGCCACGAGACACCTTCCGATATGGAGTGCCGTACCTGCTGGTGTGGACGGTTGCCATGGTGACAGTGGCTCTGCCAGCCACACTGCTGCAGCTCGCTTTGGGACAGCTGAGCCAGCAAGATGCTGTTGGCGCTTGGAGAGCTGTTCCCTTCTTTAGAGGTTTGTTGGGAATATCAGGTTTGTTTTGGCGAAGGAAACATTGTGAGGAAACCTTCATATCTCCTGAGTTGCAGAGTTGCGTGCGGCATTGGGCTGTCTCTGTCACGAGAACTGGAGTGTTTGTCGGGGTTAGCATGGGAGCAACTTTGCTTTTGCCATGTTGGACTAAGGCTGGATTTTACCAACAAAAAGTTATACCGAGAATAACTATCCCGGGGATAACTTGTATGACAAATGACAGTTCAAAATGAGGTGCTCTGATCTAGGTGTCACCGGTGTCTATGAAAAAGTAGAAGATACTCTCGATTAAAAGTTACTCTTTCGTTGGTAAAATCCGGGCTAAGAGTAACATACATCTACTCCGAGAATACAGTCAGACAAGTGCTACTCATTCCTTTGATTTAAATTCGATAATACTGGCTTAATGCTTGGAGTACAGTTACTACTGTTTTAGTCTTTGTTTATTAACTTTTCATCAGTGGGTAATTTTATAACAAATTACCTTTCAGTAACACTGACGAGGCGTTAATAAGACGGTAAGGCTTTAACTTATTTATCCGTTGTGTTTCAGGAGTCGGGTACATAAAACTTCTGACCGCGTTTCTCGGGTGTTTAAACAGCGCCGTGTATGTTGGTCTATCGTCCGCTTTCATGCTGTACACATTGAGCAATTCTATACCTTTCTGGGAATGCAGAGAGTTAGTTATGATGCCGGTGAGTCATTATTTGGAGCTATACTGTAGTTTAGAAGACCTAAGATAGATGCACCGAGTAGGACCCCGATCCGAAACCTACTCATAGTTAAGTTGAATATTTAGTAGAAATGCCACGTAATACGGATAATTATTATAACTCTATATTTTTACAGGAGTTGGAGGAAGTTTACGAAAATGTGCTGAACACTTCACAATGTTTTAAGTATGATTTATATTTATGTATATGCAAATTGATGACATTTTAATTATTTGTTGTTGTTTACACCATACGAGTACCTTATATAATTTACTCTATGGTTTCAATCAATCAATCAATCAATCAATCAATCAATCAATCAGCCCACACCTAACCACTGCTGGGTATAGGCCTCTTCTCTACCACGCTATCCGCTCCGGTCCTGTGCCTCCCGCATCCACTGCCCGCATCCGCTCCGGTCCTGTGCCTCCCGCATCCACTGCCCGCATCCGCTCCGGTCCTGTGCCTCCCGCATCCACTGCCCACATCCACTCCGGTCCTGTGCCTCCCGCATCCACTGCCTTCCGACTATGGTCCTGTGCCTCCCGCATCCACTGCCTGCCGACTATGGTCCTGTGCCTCCAGCATCACTGCCTGCCGACTATGCCTCCCGCATCCACTGCCTGCCGACTATGGTTTACACTAACTAATTTATACGAAACTAACTTCACTTGTAAGTATATTTTTATGTTATTTAAACGTGACTTTATAATTCCAGCGAAACTTTTCTGGCACCTGTTAATGATAAACCTGAATATTACATATCAGTGGCAATGACCATCGTCATTATTTGGATCCTTCTTCCATTCTTGTAAGTAACTTTGCAAAAAATTACGTAATATTTAGGATTCCAGTATCAATTTAACACAAAGCGAAAATGCGATAATTTTAGAGATTCATGGAACAAGCAAAGATATATATCAGTACGCTTATACGCTAGATACTCAAATATCTTTAAATCCTTATAAACGTGTTATAAACGGATAATCGACTCGACACCTACCTCGAGTGATTTCATGGGGATCTAACTTAACATCTTGCGTGCTCACATAAATCAGCTGTACACTTAGGCTAATCATTAAGTAAGTTCTAGCTAATGCTTAAAACTACATCCGATAGACGCAAATAGTAAACGCAAGTAAAAAAAATGATTTCAGGCTTTACAGCCCCGTCAAATCCATGAAGCGGATGTTCTACGTTCTCGGAGGTCTAGTACTCATACTAGGCACCGCTACTGTGTCAGGAACGGGGCAGCCGGGAAACCTAGCATCACTGTATGATGGGGACAGCTGGGCGGGCCTTCTGGAAGCCTACGTGTGGCATGCGGCCCTAACACAGGCGTTCATATCAGCTCATCTGACTGGCGGATACCTCATATCGACCGGGGATACCGTATATTCCTCAACTGACGTCGTTTGGTATGTAACATAGTTGCTGGCTGAATTAAATATTAAGTTCAAGTGATCTTCTTTCTTTATATAAAAGAGCAGAAAAAATCGGTTCAAATTAAGACCTCATCCCCGATCATATTTTCTGATCTTTGGGATTTATGTGACAACAAAAGTAAAATTCGACTATCATACCAAGTAATAGAGCATATAATCAAATGACTCCCCCGTGACTCTCCATACAAACTTTAGAGGTCTTTTTGACCCACTTAGGGTCCGAATTAAGCAAAATCCGTTCTTAGTGAGCGGTTTTGTAACAATAACAAGATATTCCCATCAATAGAATCTTTCTAACTGCAGCCGTTTCGCCGGTTTTTTGATCAGTCAGGCAGGACTTCTTCAGCCATGATAACTCTACCTCTTTAGGGATATCTCTACAAATATTTCTTGCTACTCGAATGTAGATGTCACTAGTGTGCAGATTTATTTAGCTCTTAGGTGAATTAGTATTGCTATTGTGCACTAGGTGGCGCTATCATAGGAAGCATAGGTGGTGTAATAATAAATATCAATTATCTACCCTTATTTTCGAGGTCGCATCGATGTAACAAGTTAAATTTATGTCAATACTTATCAAAGTTCCGCAAGTCAACATAAACCTTGACACTATTCAGCAGGCTTTTTTACATCGAAAAAATCATGTTGCTCACAAAATGCCGCATGATAAAGGTAGCCGATTTTTGAAAATGTTTCACTATCTATATAACTTTTATATTCTCTGTGTATACTGTACACTTGCAAATTGATCGCAACAGTAAAAATGCGACCAAAAAGTATAACAATACGCATGCGTAGTTGCGGGCTTAATGCTTATTTCTATAAAAAGATCTAGCCTCTTTGATGTTCAGCAAGGAACTGTACTGCTCGATTTCATATTTGATAAACATAGAATGAAATTAATTCCATGTGGGCAGGTGATATGATATCACCAAGAGTTATGACATCGAGTATGATTCTCGCGCATTCGATATATGGATATCGACACCTATGTCGAACGCTTTCCATACAAAATCATTAGAAATAGGTGTCGATATCCGTATATCGAATGCTGCCACATTTCAGGTAACAACCTAATTATGAATTCCGACATATTGTTTCTACGCTACTTATACATTAGTTAGACGAATGTAAATACATCTACTTACATACATAACTCGATAGGTACCTACACAAGTGCTAATCTTAAAGTATGCTGAACCTAGATCTCAATAGCCATCAAATATAAAACAATAAAATATAAAACAGTAATAATAAAGTCGTAATAGGGTTCACGCAGTTCAAATTCATATTGGCAACCTTAGAATAATAACGCGTTGGCAACAAACAACGAGATGTTTTAGACGTGACTTACAACTTGTGTTAAAATATGTTAATGATTATTTTCAGGACCTCTTTCATATTTACCGCATCGAATATCTTGTTTGGGTGGGCCAGTGTATTGTGCTGGTTCAGCATCAGTACTGAAACGAAGGACACGAGTCTGTTGGCAGTACTAGCACAGATGTATAATACTGCTGAGGAGAGAAATATGCATACCGCGTGGCCTGTGCTCGTGTTTGCTATGCTCTTCTTTTCGGGAGTTATGACTTTGGTGAGTATCGTGTAGGTACTTTCGTCAATCATCTTTCAATTTGCAAATCTCCGGAAAATCTTGAAGTTAATAAGTTACAGGTGCGCAGTAAACAGTGCTTGCGGAACAGTTTGAAGGCAAGGCATATTCATGCACCGTACTTTTACATTGATGATAAAGTATTTATTAATTAGTTGATACAACTTGCGTGTTCCAGATAACTCTAATCTACCCCTTGTACGACCGTTTCCGACGCGTCTGCGACCGGTGGCGGCTACTAGCCGTGGCTAGTTCTGCCCTGGGTGTGGGCCTCTCACTCCTGGCTCTGGCGGGCCGAGAGCCCGCGCTGGCTCTGTTGGACGAGGTGGCTGTGCCTCTGCTGGTCCATGTGGGGGTGGCGATGGAGATCCTGGCGTTCGTCTGCATTTATGGTAAGATAGGACTTATTCAAAATATATGTGGTTGCATATGGAGTGTTGATTTCTTAATCTCTTTATATAAAAGAGTAAGTCCTGACTGATTCGGACGGAAGCTAATATTAAGTGTCTGTATTATGTTTTCTGTGCAATAAAGTATAAAGTAAAGTAGAGTAAATATTTATAAATCAATATTTTCATGTAGGTTGGAGGACTCTAGTAGAAGACATCGAATTTCTAACCAGCCGCAGCTTAAGCAAGTATTGGGTGGTGGGGTGGTCTGCCGGCCCTGGGGCGGCTCTGGTGGTATCCACGTGGTGGGTGGTGATGTTGGTCATCGGAGACGTACCCTGGGAGCAGAGACCCTGGACTTCGATCACCCTGATCACCACTACCGGAATCGCCGTGATCATCTTCGTCTCTTTTGCGGCACTCATCGTGGCGCGCCAAGTGCAGTATGACTACATCTCGGTAAATATTTTTGTTAGTCTCTGCCTCAGTGTTTAACATTAAAATATTTCTTCGGTGAATCAAACTTCTTATTCAACCATGGTTGGCCACATCATGAAATATTTTTTATTTGATCTGGCAACGATATGCACATGTTATGTTAATCTACTCTATGAAGTGCAAAGCGATTTCTATGTTCTACTTTTGTGTATCTAATATTAATGTATCTAATTGTGTGTGCTAATATTACTTTCAACAAGAGTAAATATTTTGTGTGTGTTTTCAAAGTTGCATTATTCCTTGCGTGGGATTAAAGGGGGCGAATTCATTTATTTTTAATATTTAATTTTTTATTACTGAGCGAGTTTCATTTAGTAAGCGGAACATAGTATTATACTTATAATATCTGTGGCGGAACGTTAGAAACTAAGACAAGGTAAACCCAAGAATTACAGAATACTGCAACAGTTATTTGCGTCGCTATCGAAGCAATAAAACGACTAATCATTTTTGTTTGCGAAGTAGGTACACACCAGCGCATTCAGTGAAAAATAATAATTCTTATATTTATGTCATAAATCATGTAACTCATGTTTACATAATGTCTAGTTAGTAGTACTTAGTACATATTCTGGCGAGATTCACCAAGCCGTGACTAATACTTTTGTCCTTTTATCAAAAATACGTATGAAAACATCGTTCATTCACCACCTATGAAACTAGCCCTTATCCTCAGCGAGTAACATTCTAACGTCACATAGCGATATGATTTTTCCCTAACCGCAGAAGGATAATTGTGCTCAATTACGCCTGATTTACTATAATAAAAAACGCTCCATATTGTTTCGTATTGAAAAATTAGATTGAAAAGTCATCTAAAAAATATTTAAATCTAAACTTTTTCTTTTCAGAAAGTGACAGCCTCTTTCAGTCCATCTCGGCACTGGGGTCCCCGGGACCCCATCACGCACTACTACTGGATGGCTCGTAGAGAAGACATCCTGAGGGGGGGTACAGCCCCAACCCTCCACTCCAGGTGGCAGCTGGGCCAGCTCTCAGGCGCAGCCTCCGTAGACACTCTCAGCACCAGAGAAGAACTCAAGCAAGACAAACAGAGGTCCAAGTCTGACGACTACTTCTGGACGACTCATAGAAAAGAAACCCTGAAGTCTTTATATCTGGATATTAAGAAAAAAAGACGCACCAAGTCTCTAGACTGGTCGATATTTTCACGAAAAGAGAAGAAAACCACGATTGTAGTTCATGACTTTGACGTCCATTGTCCAGCGACAGAGAGTCATCATCATAGTGACGCTATAACGAGCAATGATATAGGAAAGACTTATGTGTAGAGTAGTATGATGTAGTAGATATGTGGTTAAACTCGTTGTACCTACCTATTTAAATCGAATAAAGTGGCGTAAGATATTATCTACAACTTGATCTTAATAGTTATTTACAGTATGTGATATGTTTTTAAATTAAATAATAATATTTATTTATTACTAGGAGATTCTATTGTTTTATTATCGAGCCAATATGGCTTTTGTGGGGATGCAGCGGAGAATGGTTTTCTCTCCCTTTTATCCCAGAAAAATGTAGGTAAATATCGGTATAGGCAATAAGGCACTCTCACATGTTTATTGCAAAAAATGTCTTCGACGTTGATTATCCGAAGATTGGTTACAAATTAGAACTATCTACTTATATTTTCCAATACTTTAATACCTATACAATACATTAATTTATCTGCCCTTTATGATTTGTGACCTGAATTTTAATCTGCTATTTTATAACAGGAAGTACGAGTTTGTTTGCGGCACCAGTATTCCTTGTTTTGCCACTTGCCTACGTGACTTTGGTTAACCTTCCTCAGTGCTATGAAGATGACCTGAGTAAGCCATGCAGTAGTACATTGCTTTGTTGGGACAAGATTAAGCGATAATATATTCTAACCACAATCCATTGGCGTCATGCGGCCATGTCTCAAAGGAGTTGGTAGAAATGAATTGCTCGTCAATGGCGTGCATTATGCGCATCACAAAACAATAATACTTTATGCTCTACACGGCATCCTTATTCAGTGGTAACAAAGCATATTTATCTACTTTCGGAGGAAGTGCATTAAACTTATCCAAGGCAATTTTCTTTATGATCTGTTAAATTGTTTTCCACGTGTAGATTCATCGTAGAAGTTTTAAAATTATGTTATCTGACTATAAACAATGTATGTTCTAATTGATAGAAGAATGCCAAAGGTCATGGCCGATGGGCTCTACTCACGATGCAACCTGGCTTGCAACCTGTCGCTGCAACTCAAGAGGCAGGTTGCCTAGCAACCGCTAGAGAAGGACAGAACAGGAAGATAGACAGAGATATTTAAGCTAGTTGCAGCAACAAATCGCGAGACAGATTGCATCGTGAGTGTGGGCTCGTGCCACAGCAGCGTACAGGCATCGCACCTAGCCATACACATATAGCTGGACATACACATTCCTGGATAGCTAAATATTGTAAAGGAATATTTCAAAAAAGTTTTACAAAATAAATAGTGATAGGAATTAATAAAATATTTCGATGTTCAACGCTTCTGGGGCAGATTTTGAGCCATGCATGTCAGTTTTCCCAACAGCCTTAAAACTCGTTTAGAAGACTCGATCGATCAGAATCCAAACCCAGTTTTTGTAGGTACAGGATGCATCGAGATTCCAATATATCACCGAGAACACAACCATAAGGATCTATTACACTGCGCCCTAATTAGGCCCTAATTAGGGATGCTCGTTATTACACTACACCTAATGAGGGCCCTACTTAGGCGGCTAAATAGGCGTCAGGCAGAAAGTGCACTCATTTAGGGCCCTAATTAGGGAGGTTAGTTAATACTCTACACCTAATTAGGGCCCTAATTAGGCTCAGGCAGAAAGTGCACTCAAACAGGGCAATTGTAATAGCTACATTATTTGGGAGGCAGCACGATTTAAAAATCAGAATTGCAATAAGTCTTTCACCGTCACAGTCCACATGTATCAGCTATGTCTTTAGTCACATGAGAACTGCAACGATAAAATACTGACAACTCCGGACAACCGGAAAGATGTTACTCAGGTGACTACAAAGCCTTCAAAAACCAGAGTGCTTGATCGCTTATAAATTATAGACGTTACTCATCAGTACATGTGGGTAAATTATATCGTTGTTTGGAGGCCGCTCGTGTGTCGCCGCCATGATTGTTCATGCGAAGACAGGATGCCTCGATGCATCCTGCAAGCTGCATTTCCTTGCACTAGCCTCCGTTAGTCGCCTCATTTCTCGAGAGACGAGTGGTGAAACTGTTTGATTGACGAGCGCTGTTTTTGTGTATATCTTGTGCTGGACTTCGCAATAAATACATTATTAATTCAGTTTTATAACATACTTCGTTAAACAAAATTAATTGTAATATCGAAGCAGGACACCAAAGCAAGGACTTAGGTACTACTAATTATTCTGAGCTACAGACTTCTCCACTAAACGTGGACACGTGCCTCTGCCATCCCGTATGAGAAGAAGTGTGACGATTTGTTATGTTAACTTTCTCCAAAAATCATATTGTTTTACCGTACTAAACAAGAAACATTTTTAGGCATCAGTTTGATACAGAAAATTCCTAAAATTTTGTTGCTTTTATTTCTTTATTAGTGTTCATGTTTCTTTACTTCGATCGACATACGAGTACAATCAGTGAACGTACCCGGTACATCCGAAGAAAATCTTTCAGTGCTCGTCAACCATTGGTTTCCCTTCATAATCGTTTGCAACATTTCCACCCGCCAACTAATGCGGGTGAGTAATGCCTGCGCGCGCGCAGTTGTCGCGGCATTCGCGTTTAGGACAGCGTGCGAAGCGGATCGCGTCGCGGTTTCGGTCGCGCAAGTTCAAGCCACAAGTAACAAGTCTCGTACTTGTAGACCTAGATACTAGAGTGATCGCCAGTCTAGCCCAACAACACTAGATTGTGTCCAAGTCACTAGTAGCGTTCTAGATACTGCATTTCGTAGCGTACACCTAGGACTGTGGTCCTAGTTAGTGTTCAGCTGAGTCGTAGGCAGATAGTCTCGTGATGTCGAAGCACGGTGCCCGCGTGTGCCGGCTGGGCGTGTTGGCGCCGGCCGCCCTCAGCGCCTGCATGGACGCGTCGGTCATGGCTGTGCCCGCCGCTGGCGCCATCGTCTCCACCGTGCTCAAGGAGCTGAGCAAGGCGTTTATGCTGAAAAAGTAAGTGCATGTTGAGTAAGCTGGAGATGTACTTATGTCACGATCGTAGCAAGTGGAGGCCTTTAGCCTCCGCCTACTCTTCTTTAGGGAAAATGGCGTAGCCTCATGGTTCACGCCATTATCCCGAAAGAAATGTTAACTATGTATGTATGTTGTATGTAAGTAAGTGCTGTGTTTTGGCTTCGGCGATGTCTCGCGATTTGTTGCTGCAACTTGTATTTCACTCTCTGTCTATCTTCCTGTTCTGTCCTTCTTTAGCGGTTGCGAGGCAACCTGCCTTCTATGAGTTGCAGCGACAGATTGCACGCCAGGTTGCATCGTGAGTATAGAGCCCATAAATCTAACCCGTTGGCTTGCCCACCCGGGTTTAACTCATTATGACAAATCGCATGACTTTGGGTAGAGTTTGGATATGTAATACGGCAATGGGCTAGCTCCCTGTCATGCAGGTATAGAATAACTGGCTCAACACGCCTTTTTATCATCTCTTACTTCATCAAAAAGCTGCATTCATCGATGTTTCAAAAATACTCTCTTTGAGCGTGATAGCCAACACGGTTTCATGCCGGCTAAAAAAGCCGAACGAAAGTTTAAATTAAAGTTGCTATAATCAGATTAGCTTCATAATTAATGTTGTTCGTGTAGGTACATTTTTAGGGTACCGTACCCGAAGGGTGCCAAACGGGACCCTATTACCAAGGCTGCTCTGTCCGTCTGTCCGTACGTCCGCCCGTCCGTATAGGGGGGTTACAGTTTGTATTAAACTCAAAAAGCACTTGACATTGGTTTCTAATCAAATAGGGTTTGTGCAAGTCGTTTTTTTTAAGTTTTGCTTTTTGTTTCAATTGTATTGTTTTGAGTGCGTTGTACGGTACCCTTCTTGTGCGATTCCGACTCGCACTTGACCGTTTTCTTTCCCACCGTTATTTAGTACGCCAAAGCAAATAAGTTCGTAGTTTCGTACTGACTTATTAAACATTCACAAACATGCCATAGATATGCTAATGTATCGTATATTTATGTACGGTCGAAGCCGAATACTTACATAATTATTTTCAAAGCGAACGCACAGTACCTATGTGTTGTTGTTGTACCACCACTCGTAAAAGAACATAAGTCTAAAACTTTTTATTTTTAGATAATACATAATAATAATTCTGTGCGTAGTTTATTCACGTGATCCCATTTAAGTCTTTTGCACGTGATGACTATTTGGATCGCGAGTATTATGTTTACTAGTATGTATGACGATAGTGGGTAGGGTTTTATGTTTGTGTTTATGTGTTGAAGGTTTACTTGGTCACCAAGGCTTACTAATTCCAAGTAGTTAAAATACGTAATCGTTATTTTGTCTTATTGTCAATGCATATAATTATCGAGTAAAATCATTAATTTATGTAACGGCGAAAGTAAGCTACAATATATTTTTACAATGCGTATGAGAAACGACTTGTCACTGTAACAAAGGATGAATCAAGAGCATTTAAATGTTTTCGCGCTTATCTAACTTTCCGCAATAATATGGAAAAATCTTGATTTAGTTTCTAGTGATGAAACTGGTGTTAATGGTATGAGTAAATCCAAAGAATTAAGTTATGAATTCCTTAAATAGTAAACTTACGTTGCGAAAGTTTGAAAGTGTAATTTTTTATGCTATAATTAGTTTTTATTAAAAGCTTTTATAACTTGCTCTGTATGTATGTATGTATCATGGTTCGCGTCAAAAATGACGGCTTGAATTTGATCCACTTCCCGTTGTCCGATTGAGCTGAAATTTTGCATACGTATATAAGTTGGATGATAATACAATATTTTTTGACTTGGAGCTGATCTGATGATGGAGACGGACGGTGGCCAAGAGAACTCATACAACTGGCATAAAACATCGCAACACCATCATCACTTTGGTCCTAATTTTTTTTTGATGTAGTGCCTGATGCTGGCCATGCGAATTCTGTTACCAAACGACGCAATCCTATTGTGTTTGGGCTCATTTGATTTATATTGACAAGTACTTTGATCCTAGAATATTTTTTATGACATGGAGCTGATCTGATGCTGGAGCCGGAAGGTGGCCATGGGAACTCTATTACCAAACGACGCAATCCTATCGTGTTTGGTCTCATTTGATTCGTCTTGACAAGCACTCTAATTCTAGATTAGATGTTTTGTCCTGTAATGATAAAGACTAAAAATTTTTTTTTTTTAAAAAACATTTTTAAACAAAGCTTTTACTTAATGCCCTAAAAAGAAGAAAATAAAATTTCAATTCAATCAAATGCGTCATTTTATTACATTACACAATTTATACGATATAAAAGCTTGTTGCGGGATTTATCGTTGTCGGTTAAAGGAGCATTATCTCTCTCTCTCATAAATATAGAAGGTATTTAAATATGTATTAGTTTATTTTATATATACGATACGAGCAATATCTAGGTCCCGCAAGGCGACTCTTGCCATGTCACCTGCTAGAGGACTTCTTTCTGCATGTTCAAGATCAAATCCGGGACCCAAAAAATCGGAAGATTCAAGGCTTCGAAAAAACTTAGAAGTTGGTTTTTAGGTTTGGTTGGTAGGTTTTCAAAGCCTTGAACAACTCTTAAACAAATCAAAACTACTTACTTACATTTAATGTAAGGTAAAACTACCAATTCCATGGGCGTTGTCACCAGTTTCACCTCCAGCTACAGAAATCAAGATATTTCGATGAAGGTATGCCATCCATACAAAAATGCTAGAACGCGTTTGCGGTACAGATCCGACAGGAAGTAGAGGCAGATTGCTTTGGGCGGTATGTCCGTTCGGTTTGTCCAAAGGCAAGGCTGTGTTCGTGACCGCAGCGCAGGCCGCGGCCGCCTCGAAGAAGGTCACGGAGCCGACGACACTGCACCTCTTTAAAGTCAGGAGCAGACGGAATTGGTGATTTTGCACTTGAGTTATACCTACTACTCTCTCGGTCTTGAGAAGACACCGTTAACGATTGAAAGAAGGCTTGTTTTGTTGTCTTTAATTATTCTAAATCTGCTACTTAGAAATTATAAAATGTAACACATACTTACTTACATATTATGCTCACGCCGTTTCCCCGGAAGTGATACAAGAATATATTTCCGTTATCCTGTAACAACAAAACGCATGAAAATGCTGTTTTCATTGATGCTATCGCTCAAGGCAATCGGTATAGTTTTAGAAGAATAATTCAGCTAAAGGAGACACTTCTCACTTTCACAGTTAACTAAGGAGAACCGACATGGATCAGTCAATTGAAAATACAATGAATGTATACTTATCTATAATTTACTCCTGAAAATATGCTAATCTTACAATATAAGTACCACAAATGGAAGTTACCGCTCCCCGTATATTACAAACTGCCAGCCAATCACACATTGGCTCAAACTGTCGCAAATAAGCAGTGAATATTAAACTCTTGACCGGTGTCCAAAGTTTCGCGTTCATGAATAATTCAGGCCGGAATGTTCATTTGCAGTTATATCACTTATTGTTTGCAATTAGCGTGGTCATTGTCTTCCATTGAGTGGATGATTGAGTCTCAAGTCAGGTATAGTTAAACCATTTTACGATGAAGGTTTGACTTTGGTTGTGTTAACCGTGCACATGCACATTGTATCAGTGTGCGTGGGGACCATCCAGGTTTTGTTTTTCCGTGATCATGATGACGGTTTTTTAAGTTTTTAACTTGATGAGTTATATATTTTTCATTTAAAATTACGCTGATTTGCTCGAAATGAATTTCAAAATTAAATTGTTTATCTAATTAACTTAGTCGCCACTTACGATTTGTTTCTAATTCAGAATTAGAGGCATGTAACTCAAAAACTTAACTTAAAACGAGAGAAGAATAAATATGACGGGACTTGATAAAAGGTTCAAAAATAAGTGGGTTGTGCTAGCTGGTACAGCATACAAGTAGCTGTACTATGTAGGTACATGAGGTTGTAGTACAGAGTACTTTACCAGTTATTTTGTGTGATATTGGCAAGTAAGGAAGGGACCGACGAGTCAGGTGAGTTTCCCTCCAGCAGACATGCCGAGGGACCGGTCCTTACGAGATCTTGTCACGAACTATTCATGTTTTTTAAATAGCAGTTATGCAAAAAGAACATACTTCGCTGGATAGTTCGGGCTGAGACTTGTCTTGAGCTGTGTTAACCTGGTAATAACTCTCAGACCACTACATAGGCGATACCTTCTCAAATCAATAAGTAATTTAAACAATTCATCGTGAATTATAAATAGATTAATACTTGCTCGAGGACAATTTTATTACAATTGTTTGATTCTGAAACGGGTGATGCTAATAAAAAGTAACGACAAAGCAGAACAACCAATCCTAGTGTGAAGTCTGCAAGAAACTATGTATAATGATATTTGTTAAATAAAATATTTGACGTGATCTCTAATGTATAACCGACAACTGGTCATTACTTCCTACTTGTAAATAAAAATCTTCCGCATCAACTTGTTTAACTTTTTAGAGCCTAAACCTGAAGAAAATAATAGGTTTTCCCGTTCGCTTCACTGATTTTTAATCTCGTCAGACATACCCTGAAGGACTTCTATCGAAGCACGACCGCAATCGTTTAGTTTTAAGACAGGTATCTTATAATTTTATTGCCACGAAATGCGTGTGTATAAACTACATAGAATAGTAATAACCCGGCCCGTAGGCATATTCACGGGTTCGGATCGGAGTAGTGTGAAACCGCCCAAGACTGGTCAGAGCTGCAGGATTATAATAGTAGTTTATGAAACTGTTGCATAATGAGGGGTATTAAAAGACGAGTGTTTTAATAGTATCCCACGAGAGTTTTAATACCTAGTTATGTGCAGTGTCATACACTACTTTATCTACTCTCATACTTAAGTGTCTCTCCTACAAAAATCAAAGTTAAAACACAAGAATATTTCCACATAAATCAGTGCTTAGACACAACAAAACGTTGTCTCGTCATGTTACGTTGACGTTTTGTTGCCGCCAAAACCCAGCATATCACAGCGCATGCCCGGAGCATGGGCCACACTATCAAACCTCAGATCAATAAACCTCTTTGTTTTAATCTTCCTGCCCTCAAGTACTTATGAAACACTGAGTGGCTGTTTGGTTGTCAACTATAGTTAAAAAAAAGCTTTCCAACGATACAGACTATCAAACACCTTGGCTGTACGGTTTCAAGACCCTTGCCTTTCCCAAAAAAAGTAGAACTGTATCGGTATGGAAAATAATTGAAACAAAAAGTAAACTTTAGAAAAAACCGACTTCCACAAACCCTATTTGATTAGATTGAGTTTAATACAAACTGTAACCCCTTATCCCCCCCCCCCCCCCTTGGGGAATTAATTTTGTCAAATCTCATATCAGTGCTACCCCACGCTACTAAGGAACCCCTGTACAAAGTTTCATGGCTCTAGGTCCACCGGTTTAGGCTATGCGTTGCCTGCCCATGTATTTGTACCTAGTATTGAGCAGATCTGGTGGCCATATGTGGTCTTCATCAGCAGTTCCGCATCACAATATTATGCTTACCATGTGCATTTGCACGAGTTATTATGAAAAACACAAAAATCACTATAGGTCTGCCTATAATATTTGAAGAGTTCCCTCGATTTCTCCAGGATCCCATCATCAGATCCTGACCTGGTGTCAATGGGACCACCCTTGAGATATTACCTATACGCCGAAAAAAGATTTGTTCAAATCGGTTCATAATTGGCGGAGTTATCGCGTAACAAACATAGAAAAAAAAACAAAAAACAAAAAAAAAAAAACATACGGGTCGAATTGAGAACCTCCTCCTTTTTTGAAGTCGGTTGAAAATAACATTAGTATTGTTCAAGAAGTGGTGTTTTTTTTTTTCAATTTGATTACTGTTTTGCGTTCTCCGCGTATCTCCCCATCCAGAGGAGGCACGAGCCTAATATTGGGATTCGATACTCCATTTTGCATGACATGGGGCTAGTTATTACCGCAGGTATAGATTCAAGATATATTATGTAATTAATGTTACTTATTAAATAAAATAAAAGCATCAATTTCTGTTCAGATGGTTCCACGGCAGCATGTCTGCGAAGGAGGCGGAGAGCCTGATGATGGAGAAGGGCAAGAACGGCTCGTTCCTCGTCCGGGAGTCGAAGGCGCGCCCGGGGGACTTCGTGCTGAGTGTGCGCGTGCGCGGCCGGGTCAGCCACGTCATGATCAGGAAACAGGTGAGGCTTTAACATTGCGTCACGCCATTTCTCATTCGGGGTGGCAGAGGCACAATTGTGCCATCCAGCTATTAATGACTGTACTTAAGATAAATAACATCTCATTGGTAAGTACATGATCAGCACCAGGATTGTATAGAATACCGTGGAGTTGTATATTGACGATTTCTGTGATTTTGCGCTCAAGACTGGATTTCCTGAGCAAGAGGTCCCGGATGAAGAATAACATTCACTCCTGGCCTTGGATGTTAAGTTTATGGCCGCATTCTCATATCCAAGACATAGCAGACTCGGTTGCCTTTACCTACCAACTGAGTTAAAATTAAAAGCTCCGTCTGATTTTACATGATCAATCACCTGATGAAGATGTCATATGTGTGATACATATATGTATAATATGTTTTTATGTGCAGCGGACTCACAAACAAAATAAACAAAAAACTAATTTTGGAACGAGTGGGTGTATACACGTGTTGTTGCTTCATTTGTACCTATATGTTACAGCTAATGTTAGCAGAGCGGCTAAACCTAAGTTTAACCGGCTAATGTTAGGTGTTCATTTACGTTTAATTTGTTCTTACAATTATAAACCTACCACCCGCACCTACCCTGAGCCGCCTCTTCGCCCATGTAACAATAGAAAACTCATATTTATTAGGGTTCCGTAGAGAAACAAGGAACCCTTATAGTTTCGTCAAGTCCTGTCTGTCCGTCCGTCCATATGTCACAGCAACTTTATTCCAAAACTATTAAGACTACACAGTTGAAACTTGGTACGTAGATGTATTCTATGAATCGCTTTACGATTTTTATACAAAAACTGAAAAAAATAAAAATTTAAGGGGGCTCCCCATACATGAAACTAAAACCGAAAAAAACTTTTTTCATCAAACCTACATGTGTGGGGTGTCTATAAATAGGTCTTCAAAAATGAAGTGGAGATTTTTAAAACCATTTTTCCTCAAAGTCAATCTTTAAAGAGACAGACCCATCCAAAGTGGAAAATGCTTACGGGCGATGGTTGGCGCCGCACCGCTAGATTCGTGTAAGCCACTATTAAAAAAAAACTACATATACTGCCGTTACCCTGCTTATATATATTTGAGGTTGCCAAATTTGTACACCAACACCTTAACTTGTTTGTAACAGCAAAACAAATGTTGCCTAGAGTACAAGAAATCCTAATAGACTAGTACTAGATCATATGCCACGGACAGCAAGGTACCAAAATAATTGTTACGCAATGGGTGTAAAAATATATAATAACGACTTAAACATCTCCTACTTAATATTTTTAAACGCAAGCTGTTCTCATGGCTACTACAGCATATTTTTTACACACTGCAGGAGTTTTTACTCATTAACAATTAAAAAGTAATATTGCAGACCTTATGTATATACCTTCTACTTTCTACAATAAAATATTTGCATGCTATATAATATAGTTGATTAAGGAATAAAATGACATATAATATTATTTTAAGAACTTATGTAATACCAAAAAATCATATGCAAATAAACAAATCTGAAATCTGAAATCTGAAACCTGAAAAAATTGTGTCCCTCCCCCTCTAACTTTTAAAGTAAGAGAGTGATAAATCTATAAAAAATATGTGCTGTGTATCTCAATATAAACTTTCGATGAAAATTGGTTTGAACAAAATATAATGAGCAGTTTTTAAGATATGAAACATTTATTAAAAACTGCAAAGATAACTTTGTCATTCATACAAAGACTATGAAAAACAAAATTACAACACAAAAATCCAGTCTAATAATTACATGATACTACGGAACCTTTCATGGGCGAGTCCGACTCGCACTTGGCCACTTTTTTACTAATACTATCTAACATTAGCCGCTCTCCTAATACTAGCCGTATTGTAGGCATCGTATGCGGTATGCATGCATGCATATGCGTCGTTGTTATTACTCGTAGTTTTAATCGCCTCGGAATTAATTTTACATTGATGGTGGCAGTAACTTTTCCAAGTGACGTCACACGGATGCCATACACAAAGAAATTCTGCGCTCTCATTAGTGATTCGCTTATCTTTTATGCAGGAAGCTTGAACCTGGTATTCCTTGTAATATTTTAATTAACAATGACATAGGGTGTACATATTATGAAGAAAATACATATACCTACGTAATTTTTCTGTGCCGTCAACAAGAAATCATAAAACTGTCTCACATATTAGCATAAACTTCTCGTGTAAAGCAAATATAGCTTTAAGAAATGAGAAGTTAACTACTGCTATATTTATGGTCATGTCATGCAACATCATTGTTTTTATGGTGATGCCCCGTCATAGGATACGAACTTGAATTCAACAAAACAATTTAATCAGGTAAATGCGGAATGGTACATCTATGAATTTTATTACTCGTTCATTGAAAATTTAATGTAGAATTTGTGGATAGCTGAAAGTATTCAGTATTTATTCACTGTATGATACTAACGTAATACATTTACCTAATATGCGCACATAAATGATGCTTATAATGTCATAAAGTTTTATTTTAGAGGTTTGTTCCTATCTGCTGCTTCACTGCTTCCATTTCCAATGATAATATAAATACTTACTACGTACTGCAGACAACTATCTCTATCTACCTCGTACAACACGATCTGTTCATATCATTCTTGATCTTCACACAACCGTCAACTAACCAACAAATGGGTCCTACCTAACGAACAAAAACTCTATGGGCCCTACTCTACTCTACATGATACATTAAAACCAACAAGGACAAAAAAATAAATGCTTCATTATAACAAAACAACCATTACATGTGTGCTCCTACGTACTAGCATGTCGCTAACACCCACGGCCCTCCATTGGTGATGTGTTGTTAAAAATATCCCGGGCAAGATAAATGGAAAAAATTACGGCTTCATAGGTTTTACGTTTTGCTAATGAATTGAGATTTAAAATACAAAATGGATGATATTGACACCATCATTCTAATACACCAGGGTCTTAGTCTTATGGATTTGGTCTTTGTTTGTTAGTTGGTTTGTTTGTTCAAGTACTCTGTTCCGTGTCATGTACTTACCAACTGAAAACTACCTGTACCCTTTTACAGTGTAATTTGTGAAGATTGTCGACCAATTTGGAGGCACGGTCGGAGGTGATGTGAAACACGTAGTTAATGACAATCGTAGTACCAAACCTACGCAGGTATGTGTAGTATCTGCATAGCACATAATTGTGTGTGTCACCATTATTAACATAATGTATGTAAATTTTGGTCAAACTACGCAGTGCACTACACCGAAAAAGGTTAAACGTAAACTTGAGTACATAGGTTAATTTAACATCTCCATGCAAGTTTATAAGCAGTTATCAAAGTATACTCGAGTTTAAAGTATTAAGTATAACTTACTTAGTTACTGTCATAGAACGGGAAACCATGTTTGCGTCCATATTGGACATAATTTTGAATAATCCTGCCTGTTTTTGGCCGTTTCATAAATAACTCTATCGTGTATCTTGTAGTTGGTGTAGGCTGAGACTCGAATCCAGAAACCAAAGAAGAATCAAGGAGGAATTAAAATATGCAAAATATTATTTATGAATCATATCCGGAGTATTTCATATTAGTAGGTGGGATACTTCCACGAACCGCTATAAAAGGATAGAGGCACTTGGACACTATGAGTCAATCAATGCTCCGTGTCATACTCACACCAGCCCTTTTTAGTCGAATGCTAAGTTTACTTCCAGTGAACCCAAACAGTTCATTTCCGTTGCCAAACTGTAGATATGTCGCAGTTAGTTGGTTAAATCAGACACTTAACTAACACCCCAGACATCAAAATGCTAGTGACTTGGTTAAATGTCAGTCTTTAATTAATGGTCTAGTCTAGGGTGTTAGTTAAGTGTCTGATTTAACCAACCAACTGCGACAGATACACTAGCCATATCGTACAGTACTCCTCTGGAATTGGAGGGGTGTTTAGCTGTTTACGAGTATATCATACTGCATGATACAATTATATTAGCAGAAGAAAGCGCAACTTTGTAACGATGCGCAAAAGGTCTTGTCTCTAGAGTACCTGTCGGTGTTATTATTATTTTTTATTTTATTTTATTTGGGACATCAACAGAATATATAATAATTGAGTTACAATGGTAGCAAATACAAAAATTAAGCCGGTGGAGTTGCACAGGCGCAACAGAAAAACAATTTCGTGCTATATACAATTTATTTTATTTTTGAGTAAATACCACTTCAATGTTATTCGTGAGGTCAAAACCTATAGGTGTAACAGTTTCATAATAGTATATATACCACATGGTGAACTGGATTATGGCTTTGTGGTAAGCCTGCTTCGCTGGCCTAATAATTACACAGGGGAAGGAACACCAAATACAAACTAAAGAGTGCACCTGGTTACGTACATCACGTACATGGAGCGTGAAAGAAGCCGAACAAGTAATAACTTTGTGATCCTTTGTAATTATTGAAGTAAACAAGACATCTACCTAGTAATAGAAAATGCAAGGAAAACAATTTAAGTGACGTTTGTATGGGAAAATGTGAATTCCAGACACCGATGATGATGTAGTTGTAGTAGATACTCACTTGTGGTAGGTATCGCGTGATCACGAAGTACTAAGTTACGCATATTTATAAACTAGATTAGAAATTGACAAGGTTCTATTGGCATCAACTTGACGGTCCTGTTAAAGCATAATTTATAAAAGATGTTAAATTATTGTACAATGTACATATTGTACATACATCCCCTCCACTCTCACTTCAACCATAGAGAACTCGTCACCGGTTTTCGATAACGTGTGTTTAGATTTATTTTTAACTACATGCCAATAGTACCTAGTGCATCTATATTAACAGTTAGAAGTAGCGTTCACTTACGTCTGATATCCTTAATGAGAGAACGGGTTTACTTGGGATAAAAGTAAGTAGTAGTAAACTCTGATTTGATTACATTTTAACCCTTTCAGTCGAGAGATTGTCATTCTCCTGGCTGAAAAGGAAACAAAACCAGCCAAGTGCGAGTCGGACTCGCGCACGAAGGGTTCCGTACCATTATATATAAAAAACAGCAAAAAAATCACGTTAGTTGTATGGGGGCCCCCCTTAATATTATATTTATTTTGTTTTTTAATATTTGCTGTTATAGCGGCAACAGAAATACATCATCTGTGAAAATTTCAACTGTCTAGCTACCACGGTTCATGAGATGCAGCCTGGTGACAGACAGACAGACAGGTGGACAGCGAAGTCTTAGTAATAGGACCCCGTTTGGTACCCTTCGGGTACGGAACCCTAAAAAACACATTAAAATTAGGGGAAATGAAGTTCTCATCCCCTTGCAATAGAGATTAGTCTTGGTAGTCACTGTCAAAGTCAAGCACTTTTTGTGCTTCTGCGAGCAGTAGGGTTAACAACATACACTCAGAGAACCCTTTGTCGTGGAAACTAGAAACAGTGACGTCACAACTACGTCACAAAGCTCAACAAACCAGGAAAAAGTCTTGTTATTTACTCAGACGTATGAAGCAGTCTTATACCACGTATTCAAAAACCTCGTTACAATATTGACGTGCGGTAGGTAACATTATGAGGAGGAAACACTAACAGAAGGACAATGAGGACACCGTTTAATATCTACGACGTGACTACTGTCACGGTAGCCCGTTCGGCCTTGGTATCTATTACATCGTCACCAAATGTACACAAGCAAGCGAAATTGTTGATGTTTATCTTTTATTGTCTTCGTGATTTCACGATTTAGACAAAATGTTTCGGTCCTTACAAATAGGTGAACCACCACGATATGGTTAATGGTTAATGTCCTTACAACTGTTGGTAGAGATGACGCAGCTGTCTGGTAAACTTGTTCTGGACTGACTCGAGTCTGTCGCTGTGTGTCGAGTATACAGGAGACCAGACAGGCGAGGCGTACTCCAGCACAGTGCGAACATAGGCCAAGTACAGCTGTTTCAAGGCCAGGGCAGACTGCAGAAGTTTGGACGCTCGATAGATGAATCCCAGCATTTTGGATGGAAAGGTTTATCGCATTAGGTAATCATTATAGACAGTGCAATCCAATACAAAGTCGCAAAACTAATAACAAGTGTCTT
The DNA here is from genome assembly GCA_963457715.1 of Argyresthia albistria. Lineage (NCBI taxonomy): Eukaryota > Metazoa > Arthropoda > Insecta > Lepidoptera > Argyresthiidae > Argyresthia > Argyresthia albistria. The sequence continues at coordinate 7,535,534 of OY735254.1, read as the reverse complement.
CGTGTCCCCTGTGTCAACTAATTTTCAGAATCCTAGGGTGTGTTCAGTAACATCGCCCGCTCAGCCCGTTCAGAAAGTCAGTGCAATAGCACCCAACCGTTCAGTAACAACGTCTGGCGTGAGTGGGCGATCGCACCCGTCGCCATGTGAAATAGGTGGATGAAAGTCAAGCATTGACAGTTAAACAAACGTCACCTCGTGAAAAGATGTCAGAATACGGATAAACATTTTTTTTTAAGTTTGTTGACCGGTTTTATCTGCGAAATTTTTATTTTCTTCAGCGAAAATTGTCCAATTTCAGAGCATGGGAAAGAAAACTTTAATAATTGAGGACGAAGATGGAAGTCAATATTCCCTAGACGTGTTGATTTTAATATCATGTGGATGTGATATTCGATTTTTCGCAGCGGGCCGTTCAGTAATTCTACAAATGTCATCGGGAGACTTTCGCCCGACGACAATCACACTCGGTGCGAAGTTACTGAACATACCCCCTACACATAGTTTCGACTATTGAGGTCGGATCCCTCAACCACTCTCCGACAATGTTTCGTTAGGTCGGGGGCCTCCGTTTGTCCCTGTTAAATCTCTGACCATCTCTTTTATACGTAGCATTGTTGACCTTGCCAACAATTTCATCTACATCTCTAATCTTCCAAAGACTGATACTTGACAGATATTTCAATTTCCTGTCCTCAGCACAACAAATACGACGTAGGAAGCGGCGAACAGTTCGATGACCTCGTCGGCCTGATCGAGCACTTCCGGTCCTACCCCATGACCGAGACGTCAGGCGATGTCCTCAGACTGCTGCAGCCAGTCAGCGGGACCAGGCTGAGGGCTGCTGATATCAAACACAAGATACATCAGATGCAGGTAGGAGAAGAAGTAAGTGTAGTATAAGGGGTTGTTTACGGTACTCTACTCATACGACTTTTGCACAAAAAGTAGGTAGAGGGATAAGACTTGGGGATACATTTCTCAGAGATCATACATTTTTGTTATCCTTAATTAAAAGTAAAGAAAATTAAGTCACCTACGAGATATCTCTATTGGTTTTCGAGATATGAGCAAAGTAAAACGTTCCCCCTTCCCCCAGCCGCCGCCGCGCCGGCTCACCTCCCACCCTCGGAGACTTTATGTATGTTAATCTGGACACCTCAAAGTATATTTGTACCAATTTTCAAAACTACAATAATTATTTAGGTATTTTGTCTGATTTCTTTAATTTGACCAGGCCATAAGGTGTTTAGCGGTTCATTAGCAAAGTATGATCCAAAATGAGAGAGACAAGGATGCCATGCTTGTCTTTAAACATTTCTGTGTTGTGGTTCCAGGAAACAGAAGATATAAAGGATGAAGACAGTAAGTGCGGCTTTGAAGAGGAATTTCAATCATTGCAGACGCTTGAGAACATAAATGTGTTCACCACTGTGGAGGGAACTAGGCCTGAAAATGCCACCAAGAATAGATATAGGAACATTTTACCATGTAAGTTTTTTGATATACATTCGAGATTTTAATAACTTCTAATGAAGGTTTTTGTAGCCTGCACTAGGTAGACATACTTTCTTTCTCTCTCTCTCTTATAGTAATATTGCACAAAACAAACAATATTTATACATAATGATGGAAAAAACATGTAGAAAGGCGAGCTTATCTTTAATAAGAGATACTTCCGATACATTGACTGACCCTCACTACAAGCAGCCAGTCATTTCAGTCTTTAGAAAAATGACAGCACCAGTATAACCTAGACTAAACTTTACTTGAGAAATGGATTGTGCTCATACATTTTAGTTGATATCCAAATATGGACCGATGAAAATAGTTAAATAGACACACGGAAATACGGAACAGATAATTTGATTGCAGATGATCAAACAAGAGTAAAACTGCTGCCCACTCGCGAGAGAGCTGATGCTGATTACATCAACGCCAGTTACATCCGAGCTTCAAACATCTGTGACTCTAACAGCTCAGTTCAGTCCTCTTCCAGTGAAAGTATGGACAGTGTTTATTGTAAGTGTTATTGGGTCTGACATCAGTCTTTTTATCTATCGTTTATACGATAGATAAAAAGACTGATGTCAACAACAATTAAAACTGAAACTAAACTAGGTCGAAAAGCGCCCAAAATTTAATTTCACAAAAAAAATATCGGTTTTCAAGGTGCAAATATATTTTATTCATAATTTTCACATCAACATCATATCTATCAGCTTTATGCACTTTTATATCTTCACTTAAGCTGCACTAGTATTTATATTTAACTAGTATCTAAGAATCCATTTTTTTACATTTTACAGCCCTAAGACTAACTTGCGACACAGGAAAGAATACTCCACTAGTATCTAAATCTCTGTCCGACGATGCGCTGAGAGAAGTGAAGCGGTGCATCAAGTTGGACAAGATTAATGGAAATATGTACACTAATAGAGGTAACCACCGTGAATACTAAATTCTAAAAATAAACAGTACTCATATTATCGAGGATATTTTAGAGATGCAGGTTTTGATGACTCTTTTGTCATATTTAAATGTATAAAATGATGATGATATTTTCCCCTCAAACAAAATATATGATTAAACTTTTCTTCTGCAATTTCCAATAAAGTCACCTAAAATGAAGTCATCTTTCACAGAAAACTCCAAATTATACATCGCAACACAAGGCTGCCTGTCTGTCACAAAGGACGATTTCTGGAGGATGGTGTGGCAGGAGGATGTGCGGGTTGTAGTGATGATCACAAATGAAATCGAAAAAGGAAAGGTTAGTTTTAACATTAAATTAAATTAATGCTTTTCAAAGTATGGCAATTTTCAAGATACGAGAACTAAAACTGCGTTGATTAAATTACTTGTCAGTCAGCGTGTTTTGAGTGTTTGCGATCTGGAACGAGAGAATACGAGATGGGATACACACACACACACATCGATATATTGGGGAGGCAGTCGCTCATGTCCGAAGGAATTACTTGGAACCCACAGCCCTTCACGTCCTCCCTGGGTAGTGCTAACGAGCGACAAATCATCATCATCATAGTCATCAAATCATCTCAAGACATTATAATTTCCAGGTTCTCAAATGAGAACCTGACCACTTGACACTGGCAAAATTAACCTCAAAAGAGGTTAGGACGCCATTAATAAAAAGAAGAAGAAGAGATGGGATGAAGAAAGATACCCTGCAAAATTTTCTGTTTACTTAAAACTTTTTTCCAAAATTATGTAAATCAATAAAAATTTCAGAAAAAATGCGAAAAATACTGGCCAGATCATGACGAGGAAGTGATCTACGATAAACTGACAGTAAAATCTGTTTTGGAAAACAACTACCAAGATTACTTAGTCCGCGAGCTCGAAGTCAGCGACGACAAATGCTGTCGGACTATTTATCAATATCAGTTCACGGTATGTTTGCAACAATATATTTTTTATTGTATCAAAAGAAGCGTAACAATGTTTTATCTGCTTCACCCACACACCTCCAGTCACCTGTTGAAGGCGTGTAGGCGCAAGTAGATTATATCGCGCAACCAGTTTGACTTTATAATTATACTACCGCGATTTGATTTATATCTTCATTCTCGTGTTTTAGGCCTGGCCTGACCATGGTATCCCCGCTATGGCCGACGGCGTCTTGGCCTTCATCGCCGATATAAACAGAAGACTCAGTCAAGTAATGAAAAGCAAAAACAGACCGGCACAGGTAATCATCCGATTTATGGCGATCCTTCCTTTTACGTATTAATGAATACACAGTTTGTCAACAATAGGGCACCTTGCCCGCTTTAGGTTTTAGATGAATACGTTATTAACACATCTGTATTGTGTCGGAGGGTGAAACAGACATGATTTGCCATTCTACCTGGCGATGATGACATCACCTGAAAATCAATACAAAAAAAAACAAATATTGCCTCAGGCTTATTCCCAGATTTGGTGCCAGAGGCACATTTGCACTTAGAGAGCTTATGGATGGGCATCTCGACAGTAGAACTTAGAATCCATACTGTTAGAGAAATGGGATTTAAGATGTTAATAAATGTGTCTTCAACGATGTATGTTCACGAGTTCAAAATAATTATTTATAATAAACCGTTTTTTTACAGAACGTCCTATGTGTGCACTGCTCGGCTGGTGTCGGCAGGACCGGCACCTTCATTGTGCTAGACATGCTCATCGATCAGATCAAGACCTCAGGTGAGCTATCCAGCCAACAAGCCTTGGCAAAGTTGAAACGATGTTGTGCGCAGTGCAATTGAACTGTGTAGTGCTGATGCAGTTGCAAGGCGGCAGAACTTATAATTTATATATCCCTGTGTTTATTTGTCACATAAATATAATTCTATTTCTATTATTCGGTTTGTAAACAAAATAGAGCGCTGTATGGGTAGCACAAAATAAAACACATCGAAAAAGTTTTAAAATGCCTCATGTACAATAAGGGTTAATTTTACTGAACTTGAACACTTGTTCGATTTGTTAAAAAATTCGTGATTTTTCGAAGCATGCATGCTATGCAAAAAGTAATGATACAAGCTTTGCGTAGTTATTATGAACATTTTCTATAATTTCATGACCTACTTGTGATATTCATCCATGCATTTGCGAGATTTCGTGCTGTTTATATTATGTCACGGCGAACGACAGTACATTATGATTATGTTTTCCGAAAGTTTAGGTGTAATCTAATCTAAGCATGCGTGTGACACTTCTGTAAACGAAGATAAATATAATTAATTGTACATGAACTTCCCAGATCAAAGCTAGCTATTGCAAATTACCATTAATCAGAATGTACCACTACTGGGTATAGGCCTCTTCCTTACTACGCTATCTACTCCAGTCCTTAGGCTTCCGCATACATTGCCTACCAGGCTAAGCGTCGTGATGTCATCAGTCCCTCTATCTATCTAACTGACTATACTCATAATTTATACACAACATAACATTCCTTTATCCATACGTAATGGTATCCATACGGTCACAGTGTTACTGGCAGAATACATCTAAGACCTAGGGTGTATTTTTTCTCTTTCAATTTAAGCCAGTGATTGTGCTTGTAGCAGACCCATAAATCGCCACACCCATCTGGCATTTCTTCAAAGGAATATTGTTTACTTACCAGGTTTCGACTGCGACATCGATGTCCACAGCACAGTGAGGTCGGTGCGGGGCCAGCGGGGGGGAATGGTGCAGAACTTGTCTCAATACAAGTTCATCTACATAGCTCTCCGGGAATACCTCGAAAGCAAGTCTCGGAAGCGAACGGTTAACAAGGTAGCTAAGGCCCTTTTAGTTTAGGACACTTGTCTTATCACAGGCGAAATAAGATATCATAACATTTACTTGGGACGTACATCGCTTCTGGCCCCACAATAGGATACCTGTGTCGTTAACCATAATAATCAGCGACGTCACAACGTGTAAAGCCAAAATTCAAAACCGGGATCTCTCGCTTGCGACGCATAGCCTCGACCGCAACACCACAAAGGTCATGGGTAACACCACAGAGGTCATGGGCAACACCACATAGGTCATGGGCAACACCACAGAGGCCATGGGTAACACCAAAGTCACAGAGGGCATGGGTTCACCATAGAGGTCATGGACAACATCACAAAGGTCATCGCTAACACCACAGAGGTCATGGGTAACACCACAGAGATCATGGGTAACACCACAGAGGTCATGGGTAACACCATAGAGGTCATCGGCAACATCACATAGGTCATGGGTAAAACAACAGAGGTGTTGGGTAACACCACAGAAGTCATGGGTAACACCAGAGAGGTCAGGGGTAACACCACAGAGGCCACAGATTTTATGAGTAACACCACAGAGGTCATGTGTAACACCACAGAGGTCATGGGTAACACCACAGAGGTCATGGGTAACACCACAGAGGTCAAGGGTAACACCACAGAGGTCATTTGTAACACCACAGAGGTCATGGGTAACACCACCACCTAAAGAAACAGGCATTTACTTACCCAAAATGTGGATCCCAAATACGAGTAAGAAAGCATACTCCATCACGCTGGCTCAGTGTGGGTTGATGAAAGGGTTTTACGACTATGTAAAAAATAATAATTTTTCAAAAATAGGCGTGCGAATGGCACCTCGACTGTAATGTGATGCCCTTTCAGTCAAGAGGTTGTCATTCTCCTGGCCGAAAAAAAAAAGACATTAAAATTAGGGGAAATTAAGTTCTCATCCCCTTGCAATAGACATTAATTGACATCTTGGTAGGCACTGTCAAAGTCAAGCACTTCTTAGTGCTTCTGTGAGCCATAGGGAGAAGTATAATGATATTTGGAAGACTTCTGTGGCGCAGCGGTTGCGCTTTTGCCTACCATGCGAGAGGTCCCGGGTTCGAATCCGGGCTGAGGACAAAAAACCCCAGGTCTTGGATGTTTACATGTTTCTGATGTTACTGTTTCTAGTTCCCACGACACAGGGTATCCTAGTGTGGGGCCAGAAGCAATGTATGTGCCTGTATGTAAATGTTTAGGTTTATATATATCTCTAGGTTACATTGAGGACGTAATAGGACTCTGATTTCCAGAGGGGGTTACAGTCTTCCAACGATCTTTTGGCACCTGAATGACGTTTACAGGGTGGCGCCAGTTCTACCCAACGAACCTATGATTTCAGAGCCACCAAGTTATCTGTAGAATGGAGCGAGGCGCCACCATCTGCTCCATCTGAACAGCATTACACTAAACGAAGTGACGTTTTCATAGTGGCGTCAGTAGTTTCCGCTTTGGCCGTTCTACAGATAACTTGGTGGCTCTGTAAGCCTTAGTTCCACATGTCATCGCGCGCCAAACGATTGTTGTTAGCTGTTAAAATATTGTTGTTAGCTGTTACAATATTGTTGTTAGCTGTTACAATATTGTTGTTAGCTGTTACAATGTTGTTGTTAGCTGTTACAATATTTAACAACAGTTCTTAAACCTGCGCCCTAATATTAATACTAAAAAGTTTTGCATCATACTCTGAGTACACCCGTCTAATTTTTTATTGATGATATTCTCGCCATTAAATCAGTAACCTTTTTCAAACTCATTTCATGCAAATCGGGTTAGAATCTCGATATAATTTTAAACATGAGATTTTTGGCGTGTTTCAGGTATACTCCGTTGAGGCATAAAGGAGAATGGCATCAAGTTGGATCTGAAGCGAGTTTTGTGCCACCAGTGAATCTGATTTATCAGGTCTCAAAACGAATTTTGATGGCCAGTGTCTTTTACAGATATTGTAGTAGCAAGTATTTTAAGTTAAACAATATTAACAGTATTCAGATTACGGCATTTCATAACATATCATAACTATCCAAGTGATGAAGTGAATGATCGACGACTGATTTTATAATAAGCCCAAGATACAAATATCCATTCGATTTTACAAACAGCCGAATCGAAACGTTTCGAAGTTTTGTTTAATATTTAATGTGAAGTAATTCGTTATTTTATGATTTTTACTTGTAATAAGCGGCATCCTAATCGTGCCAAATTTATCTAAGTCTAGTCTAAAGAAACAAAAATATTTCATATTAATATTTATAGACTTGATTATATCATTACGCGCTACTTCAGAGGTTATAGAAATAGGTACCTAAACGTTTCTAAATAAATATATTTAAAATGGAATCAAACAAATTGATAACTTGATGTGTTTATATTTATTTCACATTAAAACATATCTCTTCAAGCTATTTTGCATGTACTATACAAATAACATGCTTTTCTACTGTAGTAATAATATCTATAACTTAATTTAACAAAAATATCAATAAATATAAGCTTTCAGCTTTTTATCATCACAAAACAGAATAGCGACCGGACCAAATATCACATAACATTAATAAGTAAACAAGTGTACTTACTTTAAAGATACCTGACGAAGAAATAATAATGCAGCATATTTTAAAAATAAAACACGTATCTACTGGATTAATTGCTTTGGATTAGGTATAAAATAAATTATTTCTATGTCAGTAATTTATATTACAAAGTTATTGATATTTAGTAAATAGTCATAATGTCAATTTAGTGAAAAAAATTTAAGTTTAAAAAGTGCTTAATATATTGCAATGAAATCTTATTTTGGCACATTGTTTCTTTCGTTATTTATATATTGATTGATTCTGGGAATTACATAGATTCCGATTGATATCTAATACGTTCAAGTGCTTAATTTGAAGCTATTTAATGATCAATTTAGTTACATACAGATAGAGCACGCCAGAATAGTAGTAAGTGCAAGTTAAAGTTAACGTTTATTTATATAAGTCATAGATGCAATTCATAACCAAAAACACATAAACTGGGCTGGGTCGTTTCCTATTTACATACAATTAAAACAAGTCCCTGCTTCGGAATACGTCATTATTTATGTGGTAGATATAAATTATTGATAGGTAACTATAAATTGTCAATTTACTTTTGTCATAATGCAATGCTTGTAGTGTTTTTTAATACTTTAACACATCGATGAGTAACTTAAATTTATATTACCGTGTGTTACAAAAACAAAAGCTTAGTACAGAATCAATTCATTTTGCACCTTAGAACATCTTAAATGTTATTAAACTAATGTTATACAATTCCTTGTATGTGAAAACTCGAAAAGTATGAACTTAAAGTCACTGAACCACAGATATCGATATCTGTACTCTGAACTGAACTTAAAATAATATACAATTGTTACATAAGTAAGGGACGCTATTTTCACAAGAATTTTATGCAGCTTACTTATTGCCACCAATTGACAGACTGATTTGCAATAACTGTAATTCATTGTTTCATATTTATATTGTATCATTTTATATGTATATTTAAGGTGATCTTAATAATACGGTTAAAGACGCGAATGCTCAACCCAATTAAAGGAGGAAAAGCCTTTAGAGAAGGGATGCAACCACCGAAATAGATAGTAAAATTATTTACTAGCAACAATCATCTAACAAAACGCATTTATATACTATAACAGGGCATCAAATTATAATAGTATAGTAACGTAACAGTATTAAATTAACTTCAAGTTCGCTTATTGAACGGATTGCATTTATACAATTAAGCCTATTTGGGTGCATTTGTGCTATAATAGAAAAAGTGTGTCTTGCACTTAACATACGAAGCGCAAAATTGAATTAAGTTTACATTATTTATTAACATTTACATACTCTATCACTAAGGATCTTGACTAAAAAAATTCCTAATGCAGTTAAATATACTTCGCTTCGCTTCTAAAAATAAGGGTATTTTAATAAGACGTTTTTATACAACAATATCACTTAAGTATATTTCATTTTTCAATCAGACCACGTTTATACAAAAAGAATATTTACGTGTTCGCATTTGAGTTAAGTTGTCTAATTTTAATGAACGGTTTTAGTGCGAGTATACCGATTAAATACCATTATATTTTACATAAGTTTGATATTGTGCTGCATTTAATTAAACTTGTTTTATGTTGCCGTAAATTTTTGGCAATAAAAACTGAAGTTTTTTCGCAGATTTCCAGCAAATGAAATACCAGCTTTATATAATTAATATACAATATATAAAGCTGGTACATACACAGTGCAGTTGCTTGTGCTGTCTTACATTACCTAATGAGAAAAGATATACAAAATTTCTTATCACAGTTAATATAAAATATCTCCCAAAAAAAAGACGATTGAAAAACATATTCTAGCAAGTTGTAATGTTTATTTATAGAGCCGTCATAGATATTGCATTGTTGAAAGCGATTTAATTTTCGTTGTAATAGTGCAACAGATTCTCGTATGTCATGAATAGAAATTAAGAAAGTAAAAAAAGGTCGCTGAGATCTCTCTACTTTGGTATGACAAATGACTGAAGGAAACCACTGGGAAATTTTGGCACGAAGAAGGTAGTGGGGGTGACTTGAGTTATACCACAGATTCTATAAGTTATATTAATAAATATAGTTATGATTAATGTTCTCCTTGAGGAATTTAGAGATGTTAATACTGACAGACGGTCCCCTGACCCCAGGACTGAACACATGTGCACATTTTGCCAGAAAATACAACTTCGATTATGTAATAGACGACATTATTTACTTACAGAGGTGTGCATACATGATATCGGATAATACGTAATGATTTTAATTTATCTCATCTAACATTATGGTAGGTTACGAGATTATGGGTTAGTGCTGTATGTATGCAGTAATATTGCAGACCAGCCCAAGGAGATAAGTGCCTTTACAATATCACTTGCCGTCAACGCTAATGGGCTCTACTCACGATGCAATCTGACTAGCAATCTGTTGCTGCAACTCATAGAAGGCAGGTTGCCTTGCAACAGATAGAGAAGGAAAGGACAGGAAGATAAGAAATGACAAATTGCAGCAACAGATTGCAAGTCAGATTGCATCGTGAGTTAGAGCCCTTAAAAAATGTATACATGCGATTTGAAAACCAAGTCACAATTTTTTTATCTTTTTCTTATGTGATAACTGATAAGTTAAGTCGGGCGGGTCACAATCCTTGTTCCAGATTTTTTACAACTGATTTATATTTACAAGTAAAGGATGTAAGATAAGGTCTAGGTAACCCACACAGTTACAAATAAAATTAAGTAGTTTCTGACAATATTGAATGAGATAAGGTAATAAAGAGGAGCTAGGCTTCGGCTACTAGGTCACAGGATGTCAGTCTC
>OY735254.1:7444359-7524631 GCA_963457715.1 Argyresthia albistria | reverse complement strand
TCTTCAGTCAAACTATCTGTAGTTATATTGAGTAGTATTAAATTTTAAGTCAAAACTGTTGCATAGTTGTTCAGTTATTATATCAATGATCACTTGTTATCACGTGGGATTCTTGTGACTACAATAATTCAAAATCTGGTAATTTAAGTTTTGATTAATAAATATTTTTAAATTCATAAGTATTTAGAAAACATGCATCGTGCACTTGATGTAGTTGAGAAAAGTATTCTTCACTTAAAAAATAATTTAATAACCAAGAGTTAAATAGTTAGCTATTTAATTGATAAACTAAAATTATTAAGAGCGAATTTTACCAACGAAGAGTAACTTTTTAGTCGAGAGTATCTTCTACTTTTTCATAGAATAATCCTCATTTTGAACTGTCATTGTCATACAAATTATCCCCGGGATAGTTATTTTCGCATGACTTTTTGTTAGTAAAATCCAGCCTAAGAGTATGAAAGAAAATAAGGCATCAGAAAATATCTAAATATAAACATAGCATAATTATATTTTTTAATTGGTTGCTTATTAATTTCCAGTTGTAATAACGGACCAATAATATCTTATTTTTATGTTGCTATGAGAGTAACGTTGCTATGATGATATATGAATGACAGACTGACAAAAATCGAATGAAATGTCTTTGAAAATGGGACTAAAATCTAAAGCCAGTTGACAGAGTCAATGCAAGATGAGGCAATCTGTACCATTTTCAATGACTAATCCCTGATCGTCGTAGGCACGTTGGATAAACACGTGACTAGGAGCATCTATACCTGCATGACTACGAAAGGTGTAAATGTATCGTGGACATAATAAAATTCAGAAGATAGCGTACCTATAACTTTTTAGCTGTTTGATCTGAAATAAGGCCAAATGGTATAAGTAATATAAAATCGTGGAAATTTATGGACTTAAAACTTGCTAAGCATTTTTCGAAAGTGCAGCTACATGCCCACAAAATAATAGATTGTGTTAATACATAAAATAACATGAATAACATGAAATGTAGTTGTATAAAAAAATGTTAAGTTTGTAATAGGAAATTATTAAATGATGTGGGATAAGTAAGTATAAAAATATATAAAACGTAGTTAGTAATTAATAATGGATATTATTATGAAGATAATGATTACTCGTTTAGAATTATCGCTTCTTTGAAGTATGTGCTCTGTCTCCAGGCGTACTGACGGGGAACCATCGCGGAAAAAGACCATGAAAGTAACCATGAAAGTAATTGTTAAAACAAGTATGTGGATTATATTACACAGCGCAAGCAGCTCTGGAAGGTTCTAGAGGTCAGCCAACCAGCCGCACTTGGCTGTAGAATCAACTCTTTACCTGAGGATGAGGAGCTATCACCATGACAGCTCATACACACAGCAGCCACTACATCAGATCTGACTTAGTCTTTACATGACCCATTTATTTATGCTACGAGTTGCTCAATCTTGTATTACTATCGAGATCAAAATTAAGTGTCTGCTATTTGTACACATCATGAAACCAATAATGTTTTGAAGACTTTTAGAACACTTTAATACAATGTCACAAAAAATTACCCGTTAGTTAGTTACTTCCAGTGAATGATGACCAATTAGTAAGAGTATGAAAGGTATGATACATGTAGTTGTCGGGTATGGGAGTTGCTAGTTTACGAGATAAAATTACGGTGGCAGACCGACTACTTATATCTACTCATGTCCATAATCAACTGGTGATCGCATTAATTAAAATTGGCATTGTTTTCCGGAAGCAAGGGTTGATAAACGTTGACGAACAGTGCTTTGGTTGCGGGATGTGTGCAAAATAAATTTTGAAATATTTCACTTTGTATTCTGATACCGGTAAAATTTTATATTACGCTCTGTCCTTAAGCTGCAATATTTATGTTTATGAATTTTCTCGATAACGGCGGTGTGCTAGCATCCATTGGAATTGATCAATACCGGGACAACAACTCAAATCATACACAGAAAGGCAATTCACTCCAATGCGGTGAAATGAAACTACGCCAGTGGGGGCGAAAAAGAGGCTTTACCCTACAAGTTTATATTTGATATTGTTCTTGTAAAGCCAGCATGGAGAATGGCTCAATTTTACTCGTATCCACTTAATGGCCTTTGCCCCTCAGTAATGGGCTACATTTCCCTATTACTTAGTTCTAGATCTTGTATAGTTTCTAGTACGTAGAAATAAAATCAAAGTCACTATAAAAATAGAAAATAATTTTTGAACTAATTACGAAAAGTCCACTAACCCCCGGTTTCCTGGGCGGTGATTAAGTCAACAGGTTGGTTAAATCAGTTCCGGCCAATCACATCTCGTTATTTGGAATAATAGAGGCACGCGATTGGCTGAGGCTGCTTTAACCAAACTGTTAACTTAATCACCGCCCACGAAACCGGGCGTTAATCTCTAGACTACTCAAAATAGCTGAGAATTTAGCAGAAACAGAGCGTGATATGAAATTTCCTTTGTTCTTCGGATCACGGAATGTCTTTTTGTATGCCAATTTAATTTTGATTTTAGTGTAGTGACGTAACAATCGTGTTTCGTAAATACACTGTAATTTTGAGGCCAATTTATGAATTTCGCCCAGAATACACAAGAGGATTACAATCATTCCAATGATGCATTACTTACATAAAACTCACGTGGATAATGTAAACAAAACAAAACTGGAAAGGTTTCGATTAATAAGATTATATAAGATGAATTACAGAAGCGTAACATTTGGTAGCGAATTTTAACACCCAAATATGTTTTACTACTGTGATTATAAATTAAACGAGAGATCAATACAGGGCATAACAGAAACGTGCAGTCAAATTATAGATTTCTTGGGGACACCATTGTAAATAACTGTCACTATCAAATCGATTTCAATAGGGCAACTTAACTTTTCTATTATCTTTAGGGGAGGCAGTTTCTCGCGTCCGAAGGAAATACTTGGTATCGACAGCCCTTCTCGTCCTTCCCGGGTAGTGCTAACGAGACACAAATCAACACTAAAATCTCCAGCTTCTCGGAAGAGAACCTGTCCAAATACTGTGAAATCTACAAAACTCGCGACTTGGGCGAATTAACCTAAGTTCTTAGACCGCCATTACCAGGCTGGTTGAAAAGAATCCGAAACCACAATAAAAAAAAAGAAATTAAAACAAAATTTCACCAGAAACTTCATTGACAATCTTTTGCGGTTCCAATAAACATAATTTTATCATAATTCATTTGTTTGTTAAAAAAATATAAAGGTTTGAAGTGAGTTGGTTTTCCAATTTTATGAAAATGGAGAAAACGGAGGTCCGTGCTGTCATAAAGTTTTATGTTTTAAAAGGGAAAACGGCAACTCAAATTAAAACTAAGCTGGATCATGTGTTAGGGGACTCTTCTCCTTCGTTCACTACTGTCCACACTTGGGTCGCGGATTTCAAACGAGGACGACAGAGCTGCAATGACGCTCCCCGTACTGGAAGACCAAATGAGGTGACTACGCCGGAAATGGTCAGTAAAATAAAAAATATTGTACTAGAGGACCGCCGATTAAAACTTAGGGAGATAGCAGAGATCGTAAGCATTTCGTCAGAACGCGTTTTTCATATACTGCATGAGCATTTGTCGATGAAAAAGCTTTGTGCCAGATGGGTGCCGCGGCTGTTGAACGACGAGCAAAAGCAACGAAGAGTGAATATTTCAGAGGAGTGTTTGCAGCTCTTTAGACGGAATTCCAATGAATTCCTTCGTCGGTTCATAACAGTAGATGAGACTTGGATCCACCACTACACGCCAGAGACTAAAGAACAGTCCAAGCAGTGGACAAAAAGTGGCGAACCGGCACCAAAGAAGGCGAAGACGACGTTGTCCGCTGGCAAAGTGATGGCAACCGTATTTTGGGATGCTAGAGGTGTAATTTATGTGGATTACCTAGAAAAGGGAAGAACAATAAATGGCCAATATTATGCAAACCTGTTGCAAAAGCTGAGCGATGTAGTTAAACAAGAAAGGCCCCACTTGACGAAGAAAAAAGAATTTGTTCCATCAAGATAACGCGCCGGCTCACACGGCTAGAGTTGCGATGACAAAAATTCGAGAGTTACACCTTGAATTACTGCCCCATCCGCCATATTCACCAGATTTGGCCCCATGTGACTTCCATCTGTTCCCAAATTTGAAAAAGTGGCTAGGAGGACAAAAATTTTCCACCAATACTGAAGTCATTGACGCCGTTAATGGCTATTTTAAGGGTCTTGACAGAAGCTTCTATCAAAAGGGTATAGTTGCACTGGAGAACCGTTGGTCTAAGTGTGTAGAGCTAGGAGGGACGTATGTAGAAAAATAAATGAGTTTGATTCAAATAACTTGTTTTTTTCCTCTTCGTTTCGGATACTTATCAATCCGCCCTCGTGAGTGGACTTCAAGACGATCGATGGTTCTTGGGCGGGATTTTGTTAAAATCGGTTCAGTAGTCTATATACAATATACCTACTAATATTTTATTTATTTACAGTTATCTCTGTACAGTCTCTCCTGTAGATAAGAAATTGAATTGAACTACATATTAACTTTACAAGCGGTTACCGAGACGGCCTAACATGTATTTAATAGAAAAAAGTAATGTCGATGCTAGTCGATTTAATAGTAAACGTCTTTGAGAATAATGTCCTTAATGACCATATTAATCTGGCTGCACTGTTGTGTACATCCTGTATGTTAGTTGAATCATCCAGCGATAGTTTTATAACAGTAAAAAGGAAAACTACTTTCAAATGTAATATTATTCATACATGCATGCATGGATTCAGTAAGGATCATGCGTGTTTGATTGACTATAGTGAAGAAGCATTAAGGGTTCCTGTGGGTGCTCTACTTTTGTCGACCGATTGAGTTTCTTAATCGGACTTCAAGACTACAGAAGGCGAGGGTGACGTCATGACGTGGGGTGCAAACAAAACGCGAGGTTACACTCCGCAAATTATTCCAAACCAATGTTGGAAAAAAATGCAAATTTTAAACTCTTGGCAAACCTGCAATTGTTAAGCGATTGGTTTTCGAGAATACTTCTGAAACTTTCAAAAGCTGAATCAAATTCTGTCGTGTACTGCACAGCTTTAATGGACAAACGTGTAAATTATAAAATCCTTCTTAGATACCTAACTGTAATTAGTTTAATATTAAGCGACCATACTCCAGTACCTATAATAAGCGCAAATAACTTTTTTTTATTCAATTTATATTTAAACGAAATCTGGACCAAATAAGCATCTTGTGAAGTGAGGTTCATCAGAGATATAATTTATTTGATGACCCAAATAAACACCCAGGTGTCTAGATTATGTGTACACCTGGCTGGACCAAGATAGACTATGGCAATAAGACTTATTTCTCCAGTTTTATCTAAAAACACCACTGATAATGGTGCTCCTAAACGAGCCATATTTTCACTGCAATATGTGGCCGGCAACTATTGGTGTCTTTCTCTAACATGTAAGAGAGGGACACCAATAGTTGCCGGCTACATATTGCAGCAAAACCTGGACTGTTTAAGAGCACCATAAATCAAACATGAGCAGTATAATTTCAAAGTTTTGTGGTAATTACTAACTAGCAATGCGAAAATATCGTTGGATATCGGGTTAGTTCACGGGCTTACCTTATTGTGAGGCACCTGGACGTTGCAGGTGCTATCTGAGGTGAACTCTTCCCCTGAGGAGGGTCCGGCAGTGGAGCAGAATGTAGATTGAGACGAGGTTGGTGACACCCGCCCATCAGTGATGGGGAGCCTTTGCTCCTGCACACAAGCTAACCTGCGCCCAATAGACTTGTCAGTATTTTTTAAAGCCCAGGTTATTTATCAATCTTTAAAGCCGAGGACAGGGAATTGTGGTTGCATTATGGGGAGGCCTTTGTCCAGCAGTGGGAAACTTAACGGATAGATAAAAAAAACTTTAAAGTACAGCGTACTAGCGTCAACGGCATTATGGCCTTAGTTCTAGGTTTGGCCACGGGGTCAGTTAAGTTTGTGGCACTGTACCTATGAAAATAGATGAGCATGAGAAGTACAGTAGGTACTCTAACCTGAAACAAAAATACGATGAGCCGACATTCTCGTACGACGTACCTTTTCAAGGTGACCAGTGTCCCCGTCAACTTTTTGCAACGCCGTAGAGCCAACTCCAGCCTCTCTGGCTCTTCCTCTAAAAGTTTCTCTTTCCTGACCACCTGTCAAGAAAAATACATGATATAAACTGTGTTTCTCATATCACCAAGGCAAGGGTTCAAATACACGGACAGCTTGAGCCAGTTAGCCAGTGATCAACATACACAAACTGCTCAAGCAGTCAAATTAAACTACTTGAACTGCCATTGCCACTGCTACAGCAGTCGGTATCAACTGCTGGACAAGCCAGCGGCCGACAGGCGCGCGCGACGCGGAATGATTAGAGCAGTCAACAGCTCGACCATTGAGTGTATTGTACCTGTGCCTGTAGACAATGTTAAACGCTAAGGATAACGAAACGAAACGATAACTTTTTATGTATGCGATTTGACATTTGGAATCGCTACGTGACGTCACCTAAGCGAAGCCAAATGTCAAATCGCATACATAAAAGTTATCGTTTCGTTTCGTTATCCTTAGCGTTTAACTTTGTCTAGGGGGGCTGTTGGCAACTGCTTGATCGCACGAGTGCTGCCGACAATCGCAAAGAACTGCTCGAGCAATTCCGTGTATGCGTCGGCGGCCGATCGTAGAATCGGGCACATCATGATGTGCCTCGTTATTTCATTTTTATTTTTATTTATTCAAAGCAAATAGTACAATATTCTTAAAATTACTTATATATTATGGTCACTAAATCGTGTGACCACTGACTACTTACTGTCCCCCGCTTTGACAACGTATAATATTTAGAAGCGAAACTAGGCCTTGGGCCGGTTTCACTGGCTACGGATATTCCCCGTGCGACTGGCAAGTCGCGAATTCTTATTGGAATCAAAAAGTAGTTCAAAGTGGTTATTGCCCAAGCCATTACCGGGCATATCATGATATGGCGAGTTTTAACGAAAACATGTCTTTTTCAAAGCATTTTTATTCAGCACTACGTGATGTTTTTTGTGTTAATACATGTCAAACGAACACGAAGACTATTCATTCTTTCTTTAGTCTTTCTTTAGTCTTCACCTAAGCTACCGCAGTGTCATCGTTTCATGATATTTCACTTTTGGGCACATCATGATGTGCCCAATTCTACGATCAGCCGCCGACATATGTACTTAGAAGACTGGTTTACTATACAGTCGCAGCTGGAAGCAGTGGATACTGCTGCTTCAAGCAGTCCGTGTATTTGCCCTAAGGTAGGTTCGGCGGATACAAAACAGCAAACACGAAGTTTCACTAAC
Source organism: Argyresthia albistria (assembly GCA_963457715.1). NCBI lineage: Eukaryota > Metazoa > Arthropoda > Insecta > Lepidoptera > Argyresthiidae > Argyresthia > Argyresthia albistria. Next base: position 7,517,227 of record OY735254.1, on the reverse strand, counting down.
ACTCATAGTCGTTCTGCCATTGACTCTGGGTTCTCGTCCATTCAGCAAACTCTTTTGAGAATATAGTAGGGACTAAGATACCTTGTAACGTTGGTACCAGAAGGTGTATTAAATAGATGTTAAATTAAGTACCTTCTCCATTTCGGAGTTCAACTTGATCTTCATGGTCTCCTGCAGGATCGGGAACTTCAGCTTCCAGTCAGCCACCGTCTTGCTGCTCTTCGACAGCACCATGGCGATCCTCTCTATGTCGGCCATATTCACTCGGGTCTCTCTGCAATTGCTTTGAAAATACCAGTGTGAATTCATTGTTTCATTATTTGGTACACTTACGATTACGATAAACGGCAAATTATTTGGCTTATTCCAAGAGTTTTTGAATATATTATAATGGGCGACCTACTTCCTACTTATAGGTGTACTGAAATATGATTTCCAAGGTTTAAGTTGTATAGTGTGTTCTGTGAAAAATCACCTGTTAGCGGCTTGGCCCCTGAGTCTTTCGACAGTAGCTTCCAGCTCGTAGAGATCGTTCTCAAGAAGCAACATGTCTTGGCGGTAGATTTCCTCTTCCCGGGATAATTGCTGAAAAAAAAAATACCGATTGTTAATGTTACATATATTGAAAAATAAGCTGTCTGCCAAGTGCGAGTTGGACTTGAGAGGGTTTCGTACAACAATAATAGGACTAACACCAACAAATACCTAAAATTCAGTTTTTTATACAAACTTCGCACCCTACATTTAGGGAGTTAGGGGGGTTAAAGTTTTGGATTTTGGAGTTTTTATGGAATATGGGTGCAAACATAAGCTTGCATACCAAATTTCAGATTTTTAGGACTTCGGTAAGTAACCTAGAGGTTTGATGACATGCAAATCGGTCATCTTATTGAGCACATATTTTTCAAAATAAATCTTGATAATATTATAAAAACACATTTAAGATCCTCACACCATGCGCGTTTATTTGATATGTCACACAGCCTATTTAGATTTTTAAATTTTATTTTTCTTATTTGGCACCCCAAATGTGGCCCCCATATTCCATATTATATATTTACATTCAAATAATTGAAATAATAATTTATTCAGAAAAATATACGTATAAACTAGTTATTTACATAGTAAAGAACAAGGGATGATCTCTACTCCCTAAAAAGGGAGGCATGGGATGGCATAGGATGAGTAGATACTTCCCACCAGTAAATGACACAATCTCTAATAGTTTAAATAATTTCCGAATTCTTGACATCAATGATAAATTAATTTATGCAATAAGTATATTTGATTATATAATTACTAAAAGTTTTTTTTTAAATTAACATTGAAAATTAAAGCATAAGTTGCACCTTTTCTTTGTCTTTGGTCACATATTGATAAGTGTAACTTCCAATTTTCAACGTCATCGGTATAATATGTTCTGAGTAAATTGCCTGTGACAGACGGACGGACAGACGGACGGACAGACGGACGGACGGACGGACAGACGCACGCACAAGTGATCATATAAGGGTTTCTTCTTCTGAGATACGAAACCCTAAAAAGTAAAAAATATTAGTAAAAATATTTAGAATTAGGCTCAGAGTTATTCTATACACGCGGTACCAGGGTGGACCAACTCGGACACCACGGCCTCTCCTCTCAGCGCCGTACCGGCCGTTGGTCCCGCCATGCCAGCCTCAATGACGTCATCCGTCGGGCCCTTGCCAGCTGTGGCGCGCCTGCCGTTCTCGAACCGAGTGGCCTGGTGCGCGACGATGGCAAGAGGCCAGACGGAATGACGCTCATTCCCTGGCAGAACGGAAGGTCGCTGGTTTGGGACGCGACCTGCGTAGACACGCTCTGGCCCCGTGTCACCTACCAGCGACCTCTGCCACGGCTGGCGCTGCGGCGGCAGCGGCAGAGGGTCTCAAACGACGCAAGTATGCCGCACTTGGCGAAGAATATATATTTGTGCCGTTCGGTTTTGAGACCCTCGGGCCGTGGGGCCCAGACGCCCGACGAGCAATTAAAGATATATCTAAGCGGCTCGTCGAAGCGTCTGGGGACCAGAGAGCTGGCACCTACCTCGCTCAACGCATTAGCATTGCGATACAGCGAGGTAACGGTGCCAGCGTTTTGGGTACCCTACCGCCCGGTAGCGATCTAATTTTTAAATAAATTTTTGACCTAGTTTAGTTGTAGTTAGTTTAGTTTTTACGTATACTTTAGTTATAATTAATAATTTGTTATTGTATATAAACTGTTATGATGTGTTCTATAAAATAAATTATCCAAATGGAACAAGAGTAAAAAAATAATAAAAAAATACACGTAGCTCGAACATTTTAAATGAAGGAATAACATCATTGTGGTCTGGTGTTTATTTATTTTTAAGAAGTAGGTAGGTACCCGTCACCGGCAAGTGAACATAGTAATGAATGTTGATAAATACTTATTGTCATGCTAACTATAGTTACTGTGCGTTCATATTATGACGTACCGAATCAGTATCCTGTTCACAGAAGCTGGCTGCAATGTCTCCAATCTTGACGATGGTTTCAGCCATCAGCTGCCTCATTTGAACTGCGTGGGACAATGTTGAACGACGCAAATTCCTTGTCTGCGGACAAACATTAGTCAGATCTTCTTTACTACAGCTTAAACAATTGCTTCTATCGCTATAGCAGAATCAATTCGCTGTGATATCAATTCGCTGAGCATTATTGGAGTTTGGTAGTGTGCTATAGATTACCTCAATCCTCAAGTCGTGTGCCTGTTTCTGCATATTTTGCAGGTGAGTGAAGTACTCCGAGGTGACATTGAGGCACCAGGTCCTTTGGTGTGGGACCAGCGTCAGTGGTTGGCCCACGAGACCCACAGGCTTGGGCGGTGGAGCTGGCTTCAACCGGTCTCGCTCTGCAATCATCGCCGCTACTCAACTCAAATTCAACTGCAATCCTATCAAGCGACAACAGCAAATAGAAAAAAGCCAATCATATGATAGAAACACTACATGAGTATTATAATTTGAAAGCAACACCCTAACTCTTTTAACTTATTACGAGAAAGTCTTATCAAATTTATGTGACTTAACTTAACATAGAAGTCTTGTGAAATTACAGCTAAAGAAATGTTTTCTGCTTCCTTATCAAATAATATTTTAGATGCAATGAAATAATGAACGATTAAGTAGTACCTTGAAACGCTTTTGTAAGTCTTAAATCCATGAACGTCCCAACTCTTAAAAAGTTATTATGGTGAATGGAGCATTCAATATTATCGATATTAGTCATGGAGATAATTTATTTTGCTCGATAGTAGAATTTGCATGTAAGTAATGATATCATAAATATCATTGACGGGTGAGACATTTTGGGAGCATATTAATAATTAAAATATTACCTTGCGAAGACGTCCTCGGCAATGTTGATGATTTGATAGCCGGTTTTGTTGGTTTTGTATCGGCTTGTTATGGCAAAGAAGTAAGCGGGAAGAAACCAAAATACAAGAATTATGATCGTGGCTATGAACTTAACTACAGAGAGTTACGATGCTATAGGGGATAGATTGTAGCGATGTCATTAGATTCCTAGAATTAAGTGACGTAGGTAGCGCCAAAGTGGATTGTTACTATCAGGTCATTTGATTCTAGATGGGAAACTGTACTTTAGTTTAAGGTACGGTGGGTGCGATCATGTTTCTAAAACAATAAACGAATAATGATGCCAACTCATTAAAAACTCTAACTGAAAACGACTGTGAAGTAGGTATGTAAACGTAATGACTTTATTATAAACTTTATTATAAATCCCAGAGTTGACAAAATTATTTCAGTATAGGTATTTAATATTTAACTATCTGGTGAGCACGAGTTTATAGGTAGATATTGACTCTATAATTGTTCGGTTGCAGAAACAGGTCATGTCTACGTTTTAGATATTCGGGGCCAAATCATTCAGAATCAAAAGTGCTAGAGCTGACAATACGGGATTATGTTGCCTGTATCGAGAACTCGGATTATCTAAAAGCAATCAATTAGTCCATATACCTACCTACATATTGAATATCTACAGCAACAACCCTAGTCCCTGGTTATTATGATGTGACGGAGCAATGTACACATAGTAGTTGAGTGCATACCTGAGTGTTGGGGCGAATGCTGTTTGGGGGAGTTCATGTCAGGCGGGTCATCGCTGAACGAGACTGATTTCTCAAATGAGACTGATTTCTCTGAAATAACAAAATAATTCTGTCGTCAGTAACAACAAGGACCAGATTACCTACGGAATACAACGTAGGTATAATTATGTTTTTACGTAAAAATACTCGCTATTTTAAAAAGTAAAAATAGCTTTTCGGTAATCATTATTTACATAAATAAAATTGCGATTGCAAAAACGAATATAGATATTAATTAATTAGTATTTAGAAAATCTCGTGAATTCATCGATATGTGCGAATAATTAAACGGGAGTGGGACTGGCAATACGTGCTCATAACTGTAGATTGTTATTTGTTTTGGTGCTATGTGATATTTAATGATAATTGTGTCAGATTATTAAAAGGGAAAGAATTGGTTTGTTACATAGTTTAACAAATAGACATCCAGATAGAAATAGTTTTGATTTTACAAAAAAAAGTTAGGTTTAGGTACGTGATCAGGCGGCTTACGGGTGTTGTACATCTTAATTCCCGCATTTTTAGACGACATTCATGATCACTTATTATGTTTTATAGGCATACCTAAGTAATCTAAACTCAAGAATAGTAATTAAAACAACAGGCTACTTAATAATTTATACATTAGCAACGCAGTTGCAAAAACTTAAACAATAAAAACCTTTCTCTCCGTGACAGAAAGTGTAATAAACAATTTGCAAATATTTGAATAATGATAATGGATAACCCAAATACATTCGATTGTTGATGAAATTAAGTAAGCTCTAGTGATTTTTAATCAGATGTCCAAATGTGGAGACTTAATAGCACAACCTTTATATCCGAAAGAACATGTGGCATGATTCTCGCGCATTCGATACACCATATCTACACCTATATCGAGTGATTTTGTATGGGAATCTGTCAATATAGGTCTCGAAATCCGTATATCAAAGGCGCGAGAATCATGCCAATGGTCATTACTTCACACGATCCATTCGCACTATTTGTACGATAATATTTGCTTAAAGTCTCCAGATGTTGGTCAGCTAATTACAGTCACGTTTTAAAAAGAGTATCACACGACGTAGCAAAGCAAGCGAACGGCGGCTGTGGCAGTGAATGACATCCTCAGATGCATTGCGAATGTCTCAGTATTACAATACGAACAGTAATTGTTAGCAAAACCACCAAACCCAAGAAATCACGGTGATTGTGTACGTAAGTGTTATTGAGTGAAAGTGACACTTTCCCTAACCTACTAGTACCATATTTATAAGTTACATGACCGCAATTGACGGAGCGATACATCGTAAGTGACAATTTATAGCTCTGTCGCTTGCTATCATGTAACATATAATTGTGGCCAAGTTCAGTGATTTGCGGAAGGCAGAGTTGTGTGCTGCGCAGTGAGTTGTTCGCACTTACTTAATTAAGACACAACATTATGCGGCAACCTGTAATTTTACGGTAACCGTAGTCTGTGGCTTTCGATAGCTTAATTGATGAAGAATTTTTCACATTACAATATAAACAATTAAACAGATTTAGAAGAATGTGTGTGGAAACCTTCTAGTGTTAGAACAGACGCCTACAAAGAAGAAGATTTTGGTGTCACTACTGTCCACCGAGTCCCCGGTAAAATTAATTAGGTACGTTATCGTGAAATAAATGGTCAAGTGCGAGTAGGACTCGCGCACCAAGGGTTCCGATCACACTTGGAGAGCGTTAAAAGTGAAATTAGGTTTCCACGTAAAAACTAAAGTATGATGTCATCCATGTAAACCAAATTGAGTAATTTAGTAGAAAGAAAAAAAAATGCAGTTTTCAGATTTTTCTCTTTACTTGTGCAATAAGACCTTGCTTTGTGCCAAATATCATGATTGTAGGTCTACGGGAAGTACCCTATAGGTTTTTGACATTTCAGCTTGACAAGTCCACGCGTTCTTGATATAAAAGGTCTTGAAACACAGATTGACGGACAGACAGACGGACGGACAACAAAGTGATCCTATAAGGGTTATTTTTTTCCTTTTAAGGATCGGAACCTTAAAAATAACGTGACAATACACAACACAGAATGTTTTGGTACGTATGCATAGATTTCCAGGGGATATCAGGTCTTTCAGATAGTATTGATTCAGGATTTCGCGGTACTAGAGATTCACATACGTTTTACGCTTTCAAAATGTAAAATGTGTGGTACGTTATATATTTTGAAAGCCTAAAATTGCTAGGAAAGCAAGGAATAAATTTCGAAAGCAAGCAATTTTTTTCCCGTAATTCTGACTTTAGAAGCTAATATCAAATTAAGCCTATAGCTCGTCCAAAGTCAACGGCCCGCGATTGTCAACCTACCCACATCGAGATAAAGTTCAAAACCTATGAAAAAATAGAACAAAAGATCGTGGTCTATTGTGGAATCGAGTACAACATAATAGACTTGTACCAATTTCTGGGAGACACTGGTTTCATTTCAATGAACACCTCCTTCTAGGTTGTTACCGGTAGTTATAACTTCCAGCCATCTAGAAATATTTTGTTTTATATTTTGAGTCTTGAGGGGGAGAGAGGCCTTTGCCCAGCAGTGGGATATTACAGGCTCATAAAAAAAAAAAAAATTGAGTCTGATATAAATAAGTATGTCATGTTACTATGTACAAGTGTAGGAATCTGAAAGAGTGTCAATGAACACTGAAATTTCTTGAGTGTTAGTCAACCTATTCGCAATGCATCTGTCAGCTGGATGGCCCGCGTATTGTTCACACTTACGAAATTTATCTTTGCCTAACTTGGGAGGTCTCTCGGCGCTGCCATATCGTGCGGCATCTGAATGTGGGGAAAACGCAAGCCACATTAATTCATAAATTTTACCCAAGAGACAACTGGTAGCAAAATTTTGAAAAATGTTGACCTGAGACATGGCAAGCTGGTGAACAGCGACTTGAAGCCATTTCCTATAGAATTAAAAGTGAGGAGATGGCTTCAGAAGAGGTTGAAGGATTTTGGCATACCCTGGTTGATCGGCCTGGGTTGGTAGACGGGGGGGCAGTCCAGCCGCGGTGCGACTGGCGGCGCTGCGCCTGCGCCGGGGACCTGCAGGGCCTTCTGCACCAGCCCAGTCAGGTTAGCCAGCTGACGCTCCATCTTCTCTACCCTCAGACGCTGCATGTCATCCACTTGGGGAGGCAGCCTGAAAAATTACAACGCTCACCAACCAATAGTAGCGGAATCAATGGTAACATAATCCCGAGTAAGCATCCAGTTCCTTTGTCGAGAAAATGGAAGGCAGCAATTACAGCAAATGAAAACTTTGCCTAACATACAAAAGGGATGCTACTGTTTGGATCAAACAATGGAAAGTTACGCCAGCCATTTGCTAAACAAAAATCGCAAAGGTTTATTGTGGCCACAATAACGCACAGCTTTTAGACTATACAAGTTCAGTAAGAAAATAGTTGTTCGTTTTACATTTGCAAACCTAGATTGGAAGTTTAATACATAGAGAAAGCTTAGATCAACATAAATAGTGGTTTTTGTTTAGAAGAAACAGCTCAAATAGGAACTCAGCCCTGCTCATTTCCTTATAACCTTCTTAGTACCTGTTAGTTGTTGTTGGCCGTGGGTTTGTTTTGTTACCTTGCATCGTAGGGGTTGGTTCTGGCGAGGGGGCGCGGCCCCGGCGATATAGCCGGGTTCACCGTCACGCCGTACAACTGGTACGAGTCATCAATCGTGCCATCGCTGCAGATCAGTACGTCAATGTTAATTATTCAGGCCCGTTGTAATAAATCGCTCTCAGCTTCGATAATTGAAAATGTAAAGAATCGTATGATGTCATTTTCACGCGCTTCACCTCTCAGTTTAGAGCAGTTCATTATTACGAGCCTCAATCTCTAGTATGTGTGTGTAGGTACTGAATTATGCAAGTTAATTTGACAAATTTAATCTACGCGATGTCAGTGTATTATTGAAGCAGAATTCCGTTTAATGAGTGTGTGAGTAACCTTTACACAAACCATTGAACATTATACCCGTTGACCATCCCCAATGTTATATTGTTATGACGATATATTTATACAAAATGGAAGTGCAACAGATAATACACATTCTCTGAATATTTCAACATTGTTGCTGTAGCGGCAACAGATAATACACATTCCGTGATTATTTCAGCTGTCTAGCGTTTACGGTTTGTGCGATGGAACCCGCTGACGGAGACACAGATGGACAGCGGCGCTTAGTGATAGGGTCCTGTTTAGCAGCCTACGGAGCCCTGTTTACGGAGCCCTAAAAATACTAATGTTATGATTCCATCAATGAGGAAGTTCTGAGACGAGCTTGCAAATCCCGAGAACTCATGACCACCATCAAAAGAAAAAAAGGTGCATATCTGGGACATGTGCTTCATCACGATCGATATCAACTGCTTCAAGTGGTCATGATGGGAAAGGTTGACGGGAAACGAGCCGACGGAAGAAGAAGGACATCGTGGCTCTCGAACATAAGAAAATGGACCAGTATAGCCGGCGTCGAAGACCTGTTCCGCCTGGCGAAAGACTCAGAGCTACCTGCCAACCTCCAGTAGTGGAGAGGCACTGAAAGAAGAAGATGTAAGACCAAATAATAAATCGCTCCCAAATCCGAGAAATGGAATAATTTCAGGGGGTGAAAATAACAGAGGAACTGGTGAAACCGTCAAAGGTTCGGGACACCAACACCAGGGATCGGAGGGGGCGGTATCGAGGGATTAAAGATCATCTATATAGGCTACTAGGATCACATTTTAAGAGGCCGGCCTCAGAAACAATCAGAAATAACTAACTATGGTTAAATCGGGCGCGGTAATAGTATCACATCACTTACCCAGTTTCCTCGTCGATGATGGGGGTGATAGTGGACCTCCCCCCCGCTGGGCCCAGGAACTGCGCGTAGTAGGGGTCTTCGTAAGGAGCCCGGGAGCCGACGCGTTCGGGCGATGACATGTATCCGTCTGTGGAATGTGCTAGAAGAGAATAACATTTAAACGTTTTGGTAGGATTCAAACTGAGAGTATATTTAGGGTTTCGTACACGAAGGGTGTCGAACAGAACCCTATTACTAAACCTCTACTGTTCGTCCAACCGTCTTTCTGTCTGTCTGTCTGGCTCTATCTCATGAACTGTAATAAGGTAGAGAGTTCTTATACGATGGTGCGGAACCTTTTTCGGACTCGCACTTTCATTATTTTTGTATATTTCGGCGCTTCTACCTAGAAAGGTGGCGCATAATATTTTCAAGTATTCAAGTAGTATTTTTTCTCTGAATATCGTTGTATTGAAAAGATTTTGTCGGGATTCAACTTTTAGCGCGAGTCAACACTTTTCTCCTTACTAAATATGGAAATGTCTCTTTTCTGCGAATAGTGTAGTTCTCGCCTTCGTAGTACCGAGCCTTAATTGACAGTTAGCCGAATAGACCATACTACCTGCCTACATAGCAGATCTAACCCTGCCTATAAATTGTAAACTACCTCACAACTACGCGACGTGCTTTCAACAAAATTTCCCATAATTGAGAACCGCAACACAAAAGTATTTCCTTTTCCTATATTTTTGCATTATATTTTTACAGCGATATGTATTTTTTTTGTTTTGCAATGTTTTGCTCACACACGGTTAAAACATTACAATATTATTGACAATACATGCAAATTTAGCTTGTGTATGGCATTTAGAAGCTGATTTTTATCTTTTGGTGACAAACATTTTGCAATTATCAACTTAATTTTCCAGAAAAACTACGCATGTCCTCGCAAAAGAAAAAAACACTAGGGATAAACAATAAGTGATAGAACAATAAAGGAGGTACACACTTAAGTAAAACCGGCCCTATTATTATGATTGATATGATTGAAAAATACAGATTTCAGAAAACCAATAGCATAGATGATAAACTAATACAATACAATATATCTTTATTTCAGGACATTAAAATCCCATATCCATATATACTTTAAAACTAAACATAAATATAAAATATAACAATATTAGCTAGCCTAGCTAGGAATTTTATTCTTCGGTTTCGCTTCCATAAAGCGTCGGTAGACGATGCCCTCCGGCCAGTAATCTTTGGCCAGAAACATTGTCTTGAGGACAATGTGTTATTTTACCTTTCTGGCAGGTCATAATAGCAAAATCGAAGGATTACATAAAATACCGGGACCCGGGAATTCCCGAGAAATCGGATATTTTGTTCTCGGGTCCCGGGAATTATCAAAGTCCGGGAATACCGAAACCCTATTACTAACTGACCGCCCCCGCTCTGCCTAAAGAATAGTTTTATCCAGGAATAACAAAAATCTTATAAGTTTCATAGTGAGACGTTTGGAATGACGCCATATCAGACCTTTTAATTTTACTAACTAAACTTAATAATTTAATTAACTTAATTTAATTTTAAGTAAACCTATTTTTAACACCCTCTAATTAACAACCACCGTTTGCTGTTGAAATATTCCGCCGGAACTCAAAATGAAATGATTGAAACAGAAATTTTGTGGGTTCTCAATCAAATAAGCTCTCTGGATTGGAAAATACATAACAAGCACATAATCACATAATGCAACAAAAAGCTATGTGTTATTGTTTATTATATTATGAAGTCTAGAGAGTATAAGTTAAACGTATAGGTTTGAATGATGGCTGGAGGTGTGTCTGATACGAGTATTACCAGGGAATTTGTCGGATTTAGAGCAAAGCCGCGTATTTTTTAATCGCCTGATATTTTCTGCCCTTTTTTTAAGCATTGATAGATAGTAAGGTTTGACTTTTTCAAAGCCGTTACCAGAATTTTCACGTAGGAGTCCGAGGCACTTAATATCAGTCTCATTCGTATTCAGTGGAACCACCAGACCTCGAGCCAACTCCTTATTAATCTGTGCCTCGGGTGGTAACCGAATCCGTTTTTGTTTGTTATTTTCAAAAAAAAATAATGTAATGTTATGTTTATTAGTATAATGTCTATTATGGGGTAGTATTTAAACTAGTGACAAAAAAGTCTAACCTAACATAACCGAAATATTAACTGAGCGACTAAAATACTACATATTTTATGGTCGGAAATAAAACAAATTTTTCGTCATCGTGCGCCAAGATGAGTTGATGGTTAGTTGGCTCTATACTAACTGCTAAGCATCATTAGCCCGGATTTTACCAACGGAAGAGTAACTTTTACTCGAGAGTATCTTCTACAGTGACGCCTAGATCAAATCACCTCATTTGGAACTGTAATTATTTGTCATACAAGTTATCACCGGGATAGTTATTCTCGGTATAACTTTTTGTTGGTAAAATCCAGCATAATATTTACATTTAAAAATCGATCACCGATTCCAACGTCTTGTTCCTCGTCAGAAGTATAAATAAAACTCTCATTTAGGTCTCCTGAACTTTATTTCTCACATTATTTACTCAAGAAATAAATCACTCATGGCAGTAAAGCCAACAAACTCTGCTGAAGTTTCGAGAGGGCTGAAACCAAACACAGAGCGATACGCAATATCCGAAAAGATATTTAGAAGCCCTCGGATTAGGCAGGATAAGGAACCTTTGAAACGAGAAGATAAATTGTAGCCTAACTCAAACAAATACACACATTTATGTATACTGGGAATAAACGAACAAAATCTGGGAGCACTGTGCTGCAGTACGGTGGTATGGCTCACTCTTGTCCTACCCCCAGGGGTATGGCCTACAGTAACATCTAACATTACCCAGCCAGTTTTGGGTAGACCTAGCTAGGTGTATAGGGTAAACACCGAATACAAATAAAAATAAATGATGATGATGGTGATGATGTGTTCATGATGGAGAATTGAATCACAGGCTGAAAGTGGGCACAGTTGTGCCTCTGCCCGTATGGGAAAAGGCGTGACGCTATGCTATGTAATGTTGTATGCTGGCCGGAAAAAAGAGAAATGAGCGGAAGCGGAGCTAGCGAGCTGAGCGGACCGGGCTGCGTACAAAAATCTCTTTCTTAGTGGAAGCACTTATATGCAGTTCGCCATTGCGAGCTATGCGGACTCCGTACGGAGTCCGTTCCGCTCGCAGTGGAAGGCCGGCATTACCCAAAAGGCTCGGGCAATACTAGGTATACGCGGGAAAACTTAAGTTTAGATACCCTTTTACCTAAGTACCAGTAACATATAAACGGATGTTTTTTTTATTTTTTATGTATGTGCCCCGATAGCGCCTAGACGGATGGACCGATTTGGAAAATTATTTTTGTTTTAAAGGGTTTACCTTCCCATTGGTCCCATTGACACCAGGTCAGGATCTGATGATGGGATCCTGGAGAAATCGAGGGGACTCTTCAAATATTATAGGCAGACCTATAGTAATTTTTGTGTTTTTAGTAATAACTCGTGCATTTACTCACGGTAAGCATAATATTGTGATGCGGAACGCCGATGAAGACCACATATGGCCACCAGAACTGCTCAATACTAGGTACAAATACAATGCGTGGCTGACGGGCAGGCAACGCATAGCCTAAACCGGTGGACCTAGAGCCATGAAACTTTGTACAGAGGTTCCTTAGTAGCGTGGGGTAGCACTGAGATGGGATTTGACAAAATTAATTCCCCAAGGGGGGGGGGGATAAGGGGTTACAGTTTCTATTAAACTCAATCTAATCAAATAGGGTTTGTAGAAGTCGGTTTTTTCTAAAGTTTACTTTTTGTTTCAATTATTTGGGGAAAGTGCATCATTCATATCATTCACCGAAAGGAACAAAACGAATAAAAAGTCGCCGTATAATAATTAACGGTGTTACGAGGTGGTGCAACAAAAAGTATTAGTTGTTATTAAAATATTAGTGCTTATGAAAATCTTAATGGAGTGTAACAATAAATATTTAGTATTCCGAAGCACGCAAAGAGTGTATTATAACCGTACTAATATTTCTGAACAGCTTTTGAGAAACATAATGCTGGCAAATAGAGCGGTGGCTCTAATGACCATTCCCAGTCCATTTAAAGAAATCAATGGTATTCTCAAATCTTCAAAAATAACTAAACCGACAACTTGAAACCCAGCGGGGCTTGTGCGGTATCCTAACATTCCATCAACATTTTAATACGTTTAGTTTTTAAGCCAGACTATCTGTGGTTCCTTACCGGAGCCAGGCAGGCTTTTGATACGGTCGGCGGGCACCGGCGCAGCGCCCGGAGAGTAGGCTCGGAGCATGGAGCCACCGCGGGGTAAGGTGTTGGGTGCCGGGGTGCCCATGTAGTAAACGGGCGCCTTGACCTGCAGACAAACAGTAATGTCAAACGCCTAGAGAAAATGTGTCTCCCAGAATACACAGCAGCTGTAATAAACATCTGAAAAGATGATAAAGCCAATGATGGCGATGATGAGAGATGGAGACGGGAGATAGGTTTGATGTTTGACAGCCTTAAATGCACACCACCGTTCCATCATTCAATATTTTCAATGGGCGCTGAACCTGACATAAATTGGCGTGACTTGCTTTATATCCCCCAATTGGTGCCCGCGAGGCGAGGACCAGCCGCGTAGCAGTTGGTCCGAGCCGAGCAGAAGCCAAGCCAATACCTAATACGAGGAATATTTGTATGTAACGATATATGTTTTGTGTTCTAGAAAATGACGCTGAGTTTTCGATGAAATTTGCAATATGGGGGTTTTTGGGGGTAAAAAATCGATCGAGCTAGGTTCAGGCCTAGTGAACCGGAGGGAACCGAACGATCCCTGAAAAAATTACCTATATTATTTTATGTAGATATCTATTTATTCATATTTATCATTAGTTTTAGTTATTTGTTTGTGCACTGACTTCCCTCTCTATAATTTTTTTTACATGACATGCCTAGGTTTGCTGGAAGAAATCTCTTTTTTGATATAAGTTCGCATTATTAAAGATCTTTCTGTAAATGTTACGTGTTTTTTTATGTTTTTGTGCAATAAAGTATAAATGAAAATGAAATGAAGAAATACAATCCTCAGCGAGACAATGAACCACATATGTCAAAAAAGTATAGCCCTTTACTTCGAGTATTGGAGGGACAATTGACTATTATTGATAGTGCTAACATCAAAAAGTGGCCAAGTGCGAGTCGGACTCGCCCATGAAGGGTAGTAAGTAGGTAATTATAAGACTGGATGTTTGTGTTGTAACTTTGTTATTCATAGTGTGTGTGTATGAATGACAAAGTTTTTTTTTTATCTTAAAAACTGCTTATTATGTTTTATTCAAACCAATTTTTGTTGAATGTTTGTATTGAGATACACAGCATATTTTTTTTTTCTTTTTTCACTCTCTTACTTTAGAAGTTAGGGGTGGGGGACACAATTTTTTACACGTTTTCTGTCTCTTTAATGATTGACTTTGAGGAAAAATTTATTTAGGAACCTCAACGTCATTTTCAAAGAACTATCTATAGACATCCCACACATATAGGTTTGATGAAAAAAATAATATTTGTTTTCAGTTCCATGTTTATGGAGCCCCCCTTAATTTTTATTTTTTAAATTTGTGTACAAAAATCGTAAAGCGGTTAACAGAATACATCTACATATCAAGTATCAACTGTGTAGTCATAATAGTTTCGGAATAAAGTTGCTGTGACCTACGGATGGACAGACGGACAGATGGACAGACAGACTTGACGAAGCTATAAGGGTTCCTTGTTTCTCTACGGAACCTCTAAAAATGACGCATGAAAAGCATAGCGCATATCAGTGCTAATGTGCTGTTTAGAAATTTACAATAAATTGCTTGCGGTTTACAAATAGTCAGAGACATACCAATAACAATACTGGGATGAACTCATCAGGCTCCGTTAGTCGAGGCATTGTTTTACTTGAGAGAGCACCTGACGTCCGATTCCAAGCAGCTCAAGGCAAATAAATAGCTTCCAGGCCACTGGGCTGTACCATTGTCCAAATGCTATTAAACCCTATTAAAGATTTCACGTGGCACGTCGGAAGAACCAAACTTGCATAGTGACGTCACAGTCAAACATTACAGTTGATAAAATCCTTGGTGAAATTTGAAGCGTTGCTAGCTATGGTAAAGCGAAGGATATTATTTTTTTTATTTATCGGACTGGCAGCATCAGTTGGTACCACAAATAGGTACATTTATAAAATATTGTTGGCGCAAAAAGGATTTACACAGGTAAATAAATGTATTGGTATTTTTAATTGGTCACTTAAAAATACCGTTACATTTTTTTTTACTTTTTATGTACTAAAGAACCTTTCTGGGATACCTATAGTTGAACTTACTTAACACTTTTTGCGTGTACACCTAGTTATAAATGTCCATCGATAGAGAATTTAATTACAAACAACAAAATAATGTCCTTTGATAAAATGTCGTTAATATAATAATAATTTCTGAGATAATTCAAAATGACTAAATGACTTTTTTACATTTCAAACTGAATTTCTCAGAAACCCTGTGCAAGAACCCCAGTATCCCATCCCAGGCACTATATAAAAATGTTCGAATCTCTTTATGTACTTACTTCTTTTAATGTGGAAGCGATAGCGAGTAAATTAACATTTAATTATTTTATAAGTTTCCAATGATCATATCCTCCTGAGACCTCCGGTATCACCTATGATTCCTCAAGAACAAAAAATCCATAGCACCATCTATTTTACACAGTATTTTTTTACGAAGTATGACAATATTATAGTGGCTTAAACTTAATGCTCTATAGGTGGCTATTGGCTCCTAGAGTGTTTGTTTACAGTTTAGTTTAGGAGTGAGCATTTCGAACACACACCGTTTAAAAATACCGTTTACGTGTCAGGAACGACATACTCGTTTTTCGTTATAAGGAAAAGCTAAACCAGTCGGCGGCACCAACCGGTTAAGCGCCGACCGCTTTGAATTCATTCGTCTCGTCCGCACACCGACTAATTTCGCGCCGAACTGTTTGGCACCGACCGGTTTAGCGCTGACTGCTTTCGTTTCGTCCGCGTTCCGACTGTTTTCACTCCGACCGGTTTATACCGACCGCTTTGAGTTTGTTCTTCAAATTAAAACCAGTTGCCAACGAAACCTTTTGAAAACCCTATTAATAAAAATATTCTTAATTTGTACACGTTTTGTTCTCATTCAGACCTGGAGTATCACCTATGATACCTATTTTAAAAAATGGGGGGGGGGAGTTAGGTTTTTTTCGTTATTTTTCCTGCAATATCCTATCATGCATGGCGGGTCAATAGGATAACAAAGTTACTCGTGCAGTTACTTTCATACACCATGTATGTAACCAGGTGCATTCATAAGTTTGTAATTCTGGTATTGAAAGAAAATGCAGTCGTCGGCGATGCACTTTTACCAGATATTCAATACCTACTCCATTTTGCGTGGGTAGACTTCAAGGGATCGGTGGTGTGAGGTTGTGAAAAAGTAGGTTCACTGTGAGCTGCTCACATAGCATCCACTAGCAAAAATCACTGCTAAAGTAGGCTGGCCAGTGCCATGATGATTCTGGCAACCTCATAGGGCTTTCATTTCATATTCATTGATGAAATCAGTATGGTGGGATGCACTCTTCTAAAGAAAATGTATTTGAGGTACCGAGAAGCTAAGCTACTCTTTTTTTTGCCATTCGGGGGCATGACTTTGTTTTTGCCTCGACGACGACAGTCCATTTATAGTACAGGATTCTCGAGTATGGTATGCTTTTTAACTTCTATCTTTATGCGTGATATTATCGGCATCATACCGACAGGTAGGTGTAGATCCAGGTTATATAATATTTAGGGACATTATCGATAGGTTGAGCATAGGGAAATCAACAAAGGATGATAGGGAAATGTTGATATCTGGGTAGAAAAGTCAATTGAGTAGGCAAGAGTTGGGGTTTTTAAGAACTGCATAAGGTTAAATCCTGAAAATAAGAGCGTAAACAGTTACAATTTGTAGGGTTCCGTACCCGAAGGGGGAAACGGGACCCTATTTCTAAGCCTCCGCTGTCCGTCTTTCAGTCACCAGGCTGTATATCATGACCCGTGATAGCTAGTCAGTTGAAATTTTCACTGAGGATGTATTTCTGTTGCCGCTATAACAACAAATACTTAAAAACAAAAGAAATTTAATAATAAGGGGGGCTCCCATACAACTAATATGTTTTTTTTTTTGCGGTTTTTTATAGATAATAAAGATAGATAAATATTTTTTGTACCAAAATAAGACTTTGCGAGCTCTCATCTACAGCATAACATTCCTAACCAATAGGCAAATCTTACGTTACTTTGTTGCTACATGATCCCGCAGTCACCCTGCAGAGTGATGCGGGAGGGTGCGGCGGTTTTCCTTTGAGTTTCAGTAGAATTTGTGCTGCCAGTTGAGAAAATGGGATATGCTTAATTACGATTAATCGATCCACGGTTTATTTTCCGTAGTTTCTGCAGTATGACCTGGAATCACCACCGCTTCAAGAGTTCACATTCTGCACCTGGATAAGAGTACGCGACTTCTTGGATGATCAAACGATATTCAATTACGTTGGTGAGTGTAATCATATTTCAAATTTCAATATTCCTTTGATGATAATATATCTGAAAACGAGGTCAGGAAATTTGATATTCGAGTGTTTTGGTGCGGAGCGATTGATAAGGGCCTAGGTACCTGGAAAGATTTTATAAATTTCGAAGTTCTGTCATGGAATTTGTTCTTTGTCACCTCTTATCCTTGCGGCTTGCGCCACCATATTCAAAATGAGATGAGATGAGATGTTGCCATATAACATCTCATCTCCTCTTCAGCACATTTACCGAGAATACGAAAATCAGAATATTTTTTTTTGGAAAATGAGCTGGAATTTTGCCAACTGTTTTTGGGCGCTATATTTCTGAAAAGGTGGTGCTAGTGGCAAAGTAGATGTTGAAAGAGCACGTCAATATCAATACAATCATAATTAGATACATACATAACATCCTAAGCACCTATATTTGCAAATAAATATTTTTGACTTTGACTTTGACTTTGGTAGACCGTATTAGTCTCAGAACAATAACTATATTGATCTGAGGTATTAGTACAGTAGACTAGTCAATAAATCTGAAATAATACATTATTATCCGTTTTGTTGCTAAATAAAAGTATCGAAGGACGTTTATTATTGCCTCGATCATATTATAAAGTTAACCAAAACGTTAATGTAGCATGACATTATGTGTTTGCATATACCGCAGAAATTGCGTCACTTCAATTTGACCCTCTTAAAACTGGACTGGACTTTGTCATTCACTTTGTCTTGTGCAAATCCGATGTAGCGTGCGTTGCTCAATACTGTCACTTACCTCTCATATTTACCTTCTTTCGCAACGATTGACAGTTTGGAAAGGTGTGACGATGAGGGAGGAGTAAATGTCTCTCAGTTTATATCATTGCCCATTACACTAGCTAGAAAACGAAAACTTCCCTCGGGTAAACTTTGACTACTCCATACTAATTTGTATGGCGCTGTCAAAGTTAACTCAAGTTAGTTTTATTCCGCCTTCTAACTACTCGTACTTGCACATAAACCAACATTCAATCGACACTTTTATGATCGTAAAATTTTAAACAAATTGGGATTCACTCTGCGCCAAAGTCATATAACAGGGAGACTATATTTAATTAGATGTTGAGCTTTGAATAACAGGCTTTTATAATCGTGGGTGATACTGAGCCTGTGTCACGACTTACGGGAATAGACGGGACACTGTATTAAAAATGAAATGAAATGAAATTAGTTTATTGTTTGTATTCTTACTTCCTATTATTAAAGAAATAGCCCCTAACTCCCAAACTAGGGTGACCTGTGTCTCAGGCAGGAGCCAGAAGCCTTACGGGACATAGTTTTCTGTTTATAGATAGATACACAGGAACATTTTATATTTACTTACAAAAATATATACACTATCTTAGGATTTAATAAATTATTAATTTGTGTGTAATACAAAAGGGACACTAATAACTCTCACTAGAGAATATTCTGCAATCAATAGATGATACAGTCTTATAGCTATTTAGCCATACCATTTTATATCCATAATTAATTACTGAGGGTCCTAATATTTAAATTTTTCTGTTTTTGTATTAAGTTGTAAAATCGAACTGAAATATAAGAATATTGTCTTTGTGAGAATTCGCTTCTAACTTGAGGCAGTGGAATTTTCTTTGTTCTATCGTTTCTAATTACTAGTAGGGGGACCACGAGTTGGTGATATCTCCTGACACATTGGTATACAAACAATTTTCTGACACTGATTATAGATATGATGAAAAAGTGTTTGGGATTCACAAGCTGTAGGTATGTATCTGTGTGTATGTATATCTAAGAATGCTTGAGGATCATCATATTTATTAACATTATATTTTATTTAACTGTGGTTAAATAAAAAATATTCTGTAGTCAAACAAAGTTGCCGCGACCGAATTGAACGTATACGTCGAACGGAACGGAAAGATGAGTTCAGGTAATTACCGTACGGTTGGCAACACTGGATCCGGGATAGGATCTCAGAACAATATAGGATATAGGACACTTACACTATGTTTCGTACCACGCAGAGTCATACACTTGATTCACAAAATGACAAGCCATTGAAGCTGCTGCGATCAAATTGAACGTATACGTCGAACGGAACGGAAAGATGCGTTCAGTTTTTGCATAATTTGTTGAGCGTTTCATATTACCGTACTTTTTGTAGTATAAATAGTTCAGGTTTAAACAATTACCGTACATTTGTCGTACGGTTTTTGACTACCGTACGGGGCATAAAATTACCGTACGAATGCGGTAATTACCGTACGGTTGGCATCGCTACAATAGAATAGAATAAAAGAATAATTATTATGTTTGTATTCGCTTTGATTTCAGTGAATGGCGATAAACATGTGATACTTGGGCTGCTGTCAGGAGGTTCCGAATTCAAAATCACTATAGCAGGAAGATCCGCTGCCAGCGTTCCTGTTAACATAACCAAAGGTGTTTGGAGTCATGTCTGCTTGTCGTACCAGTCGGACTACGGTGCCGTGGCATTGTACCTCGACAGCCGAATAGTCACCTGTGAGGCTATACAAATGGTAAATTTATATCTAACTCTGTTCATTTGTTTTAAGGGTTCCGTTTCTGAACCCTTGTCGTCCGTCTTGTCCGTCTGTCTGTCTGTCTGTCCGTGTGTCACCACCTGTATATCAAGGACGCATGGATGTATCAAGCTGTTTATATCAATTGTTAAGGTCTATAGTCGCATAGAACTGTGAAAAAAATCAACTTTCTAGGTTAATGCAATCGAACGATATGACCATTTATGCTGTAAAATTGTTGGATTTTCATAGTAATCGCAATGGACCCAAAACCTATAGGGTACTTCCCGTAGGCCTACAATCATGAAATTTGGCACAAAGCAAGGTCTTATAGCACACAAGTAAAGGGAAAAATCTAAAAACTGCATTTTTCTCTCTTTCTTCAAAAATATTGAATTTGGTTTACATGGATGACATCATACTTATTTTTTTTAAGTGGAAACCTAATTACACGTGTTAAACTCTCTAAGTGTAATCGGAACCCTTGGTGCGCGAGTCCTACTCGTACTTGACCGTTTATTTTTTTGCAAGTTCCTATCGGCGTATTATCTGTATAAACATATAAAATCGTAAGATGACTGACTACGATCAACGCAGAGCCCAAACCGCTAGAGCTAGAGACTTGAAATTTTGCACATAGATACCTTGCACAGTTTAGGCATCCACTAAGGAGGGATCCACATATTTGGAAATTCCACCCCTGAGAGGGTAAAATAGGGGGTGAAAGTTTGTATGAAAGTCCGTCAGTTTAGAAGTTAAATTTTGTATTTAGGCTAAGAATTGATATTTAATCAACAAACGTATCAGAGTTTTTGAAAATTCAACCCTCAAGGGGGTGAAAATGGGGATAAAATTGTGTGTACAAATTCTTTCATGTTTAACGCAGAACCAAGACTTTTATATCATATAAAAATACATGAATGTTCCTTAAGAGGTCTAGAGGTAACCTACATTAAGAAAGGTTTCTTCAAAATTCAGGAGGTGAAACGGGAGTCCAAATGTTGACTGCTATCATATCAACGCAGAGCCCAAACCGCTGGAACTAGAGACTTGAATTAGCACATAAATACCTTGCATAGTGTAGGCATCTACTAAGATTTTTTGGAAAATTCACCCTTAAGAGGGTAAAATAGGGGGTGAAAGTTTGTATGAAAGTCCATCAGTTTTGAAGTGAGGATCTTAAAATTTTGTATTTATGCTGATGAATGAAAATTAACGGACACGTGTATCAGCGTAATTGAAAATTCTACCCCCGAAGAGGTGAAAACGGGGATGAAGTTGTGTATAGAAAGTCGTTTATTTTCAACGCTGAGCCAAAACCACTGTATCTAAAGTAAAAGGCAAGTAGGTTCATTATGAGGTCTATAGGTGCTCTACAAGATTAGATAGTAGACTATTTAATTTGAAACTTGTCAGATGTACATTGTACAGCTAACGAAAAATGTGTGAGCAATTGTTGCAGGTTTTTTTTTTCAAAATTTAACCCCTGAAAAGGGGAAACGTGGTGAAAAAGACTGAAAATCAACATGGGTATCGTTGGTATGGGTCGCCGAT
Source organism: Argyresthia albistria (assembly GCA_963457715.1). Taxonomy (NCBI): domain Eukaryota; kingdom Metazoa; phylum Arthropoda; class Insecta; order Lepidoptera; family Argyresthiidae; genus Argyresthia; species Argyresthia albistria. The sequence continues at coordinate 7,495,432 of OY735254.1, read as the reverse complement.
TACGAAAACAAAAACGATTTTAAAATCGAACGTTGAGGACGTGGAATACCATTTATTAGTTGTAGTTGTATAGTTGTAAACTAAAGCAACGCATATCGTTATTGTCGTAATTTTAAATTTTCAACGATTAAGAGGGTGAAAGAAAAGGGGTTTGAAAATTTGCATTTAGTTTTATTTATTAGCGTTCCTTAGCCAAAATGGTAAAAACGAAACCCTTATAGTTTCGTCTCTCTGTATGTCTGTCCGTTTGTCACAAGCATCATTCTCAGAAACTATACGGGTTATAGGTATATGAATGTGAATGGAAGGTGTCTTTTGTGTGTTTTGTGAACCATAAAAGACGGTGTTAGCCTGAGCTATCGTCAAATATAAGACGTTCACCACTTCAGATACGTTTATAGGAATAAAACATAATTTGCATGCAAACTCAGACTTGTATGAATTAGTATCTTTGAACTTATGTATTAATCGACTCCTAAACCCTTTTGTTACAATAAAAAAATAATTAAGTATTGTACCTAGTAATAAATTTGAAAACATCCGGTTTTCGGTGACACAGTTTTTGCAGACAACATGGGGTGCGCGACACCCTACGCGACTAATTAAGGTTTTAGGGCACTCAAAACAATAAAACAAAAACAAAGAGTAAAATTAAAAACACGTCTCTTATATGGGAACCCCCTTTAATTTGTAATACCTATCTCTCGTATTTCAGTATTTGTTGTTGTTGTGGCAACAAATATACACATTCTGTGAAAATTTCAACATTCTGGCTATTACGGTTCGTGCTCTAGGACCCACTGACGGACGGTCGGATGGACGGACAGACGGAGAGCGAAGCCTTAGTAATCGGGTCCCGTTTGGCACCCATCGGGTACGGTACCCTAAAAACGATATTACGCAAAAGCAACTTAAATGTGGCTTAGTTTTGGCGAGATTACTGTACTGCAAACAGCATTCACAAAAACGCTTAGGATATAAAATCAATATTAAAGCATAGATCAATATTATGGATAGATAGAGCTGGTTGAGAAGACTTGAGGGAAAATAGCGTGTAATTTTGACTATGAAATTCAATTCGCCTGATCACACCTGGTAAAGCTTCCAATCGTCGTTACGTTCAGCATTTCATATGCTTTGTTTTCATTAAGACTGACATCAGCCGCATAATATTTGGCTACAAATACTTTACACTGACTGCAGGACCCCCTGTCAGCCGTAGTGAGATAAAGAGTAACTTATCAATTGTCAATCACTTATTAATCACGCGGCAAATGACCTAAAATACGTTAGAGACATTCAAGGTCAATGTGTTCTTGAACCGCACATACCAGTATTTCTAAATCAAGTACTTATAACTTTACTGAGCCGTGTTTCAAATATGCTGTAATGATTTTAGTTCAATTAAGGTCATTTCATCAACTTATCAACGTTTGTTTATTTTTATACCAATAGCTTGAGGGCTTGAAATTGCCTGGAGGAGGAAGCATCATAGTTGGCTATGGAACAACTAATTTGGGTAAGCTTATGAGCTATTTTAATGTAGCCGCCTAAGTTCTTAGTTAAAGGTTGTACTTAAAATCTTTATATTTCAGGAACATACAACGGATTTGAAGGAGAGATATATGGCGTCAACATGATTTTGCTGTCGACCATCGAAAAAAATCAGACTATTGAAATGACAGCACCGCATGCCCAGAAAAAACGATTCTACAAAAATACACTAAGCGATGATGAACACAGAAAACGATTTATCGTTCTAGATGAGCTGGCATTAAGTAATCTTAACCTGACCTATCCTATTCGTCTAATGACTACTCGCAGACCACCTATACAAAGTACTACACCTATCAAAATTCGTCACACATCCCCATATTCGGCGTATAAGTTTTTGGATTATGATGCAGGCATTGATATCAGTTCAAAGCGACCATTAAGTAAAGAACACTCAAATGAAATAGAAATAATTGATTACATACATAAAGATAAGGACCCAAAAATTCTAATTGAAAAGAACCCGATGAACTTTTGGGATGTGGTTAATAAAGCCGGTCAAGAAGGTAAATTCAAGATAAGACCGTTTCGGACTACAGAGAACCCTAAGATAGCTGAAATATCAAGTTCAGGAACTCAAGATCTTCCAACTGTATCTGTTTTTGAGACACCACCGCCCCCTGGTCCCCCAAATCAAGAATTTTACGAAAAAGGTTTAGAGATGGAACAACCACCATCTGTACCCACTCTTTTTGCGATTTATAATAATTATTCTTTGAGAACAATAGAACCTAAAAAAGAAATTCTTGACATGGAAACACCTCCACCAGCACAAAAAAATCCTGAAGTGTATGGCCAGTGGTCAAGTTCCAAGTTCGCTGATAGCGTACTAAATTACTTAAAAAGTATAAATTTTAAATACACGCAACAGAAAAAAATTCCTGATACAATTCCACTCACAAAATTATCTGATTCGCTTCCTTATGCCTCTCATTTAAGAATTTCCACAAAAATTCTAGCACCGCCAAAATTGCAGAGAAGGAACTTTGTTGATCAAGGTTTTAATATAATAAACAAAAGGCCATTAATGAAGACAAAAGTAATTAGCGTTCGCATTTTAGAGGAGGATTTGCGAGAAAGCATTTTGAAGTCTCACGCAAAAACTAAGCCAATTCAAGTCAAAATATCAAACAGAGGAGCAAATAAAAAGAACATGGAACACAGACGATATAGAAATCTTGACGATTATTCTGAAGAAACACCAAAATTTTTTGAAGAAGGAGAAGACAAGCTTAATGTTACTATTGGTTTGAAAAATCACAAAATTACTCAAGACTCTGATGATTACAATAGCAATAATTTGTTTACAACAACGCCTTTGACGAAATCCGTGGAGGATATAATATCTACGTCAACTGATTCGAGTTCACACCAATTTACCGATATTTTTAAGACCACAAAGGCTGGTGGAAACAAATGGCATAATATCAAAACTTATAGTAACGATTATTTACCTCAACACATCAATATGGAACTGTACGAGTCAAAAATTGGTAATACTACGAAAAATCAAAATGATCAATTATTAAAAAATCAAAACCACAAAATCGAGCATGACACAGAATATAACAAATATATTAATCAAGGACGCGCGCTGGCACAAAAAGTATCTGCATCAATGTATTACAATGAAAAGCAGGTGCCGATTACTAAGTACAATGATCCGGGGCACACTCTACCTCAAAAACTATTTACAGTGACTGAAGCAACACATGAATTACTATTTAAATACAAAAATGAAGCGAATGCGAGGAAAGCTCCTTTCGATAAACCAGTGAAAATAGGAAATGCCCTGAATGAAATCCATTTAGTAGGCTTAGACGAGAAGGAGAAAAGGAAAAGTTTTGTTGGAGGTGATGACAAAGTACCTGACATAAACAGATACAGGTCAGATATTGATCCAGAAGATAATGAAGATGTACCACCATCATTACGCCTCAGAGAGTGTAGACACATGGTTAATAATCATGCCCGTTCGCTCTATGTACAGGCAGATGGTAGTATTGATATTACTGATAAGTTTTCACCAATTAAGCTAGAGAACAAAGCTGTTGAATTTATTATGACCAATTATAAAACATGCTCATTAGAAGGATCTACTTTAAGTAAAAGCCCTTTACTGATAATAAATTGGCCCATAACTCCAGTTAGATTATTTGGTGGTGCATATACCAAAAAAACAAAAGATTTTTGTTGGTTCTTGTTTTCTTCCTAGTTGTAAAAAAAACAAACTTCAACTATATTAAATTGACTTGTAACATTTGTAACTCTTTAGACAAAACAAACTTCAAAAAAAAAACGTAAGTACACCATATCACCTATACGAATAAAAAGTTTTATCTACTCTCATGACATTAAGTTCGAATTGCAAACTTGAAATCGAATTCATAATGACGTTATAATTGCAATACAGTAATCAAACAAAATAAATAAATAATAACACTACCTCTAAAGAAGAAATATATTTGGAATGGCTCCGATAATCTATAATGCCATTCCGGATACAATAAGGAGGTCGGACAATTTACAGGCATCGAAGAAAGCTTTGTATAAATTCTTGATCGGCAAAGCATACTACACTGTCACAGAGTTTTTAGAGGACAAAAAACATGCAATTTACATCATATATGATTGCTTGCTTGCTTACTGCTATTATGTGTAATTTATTATTTTTTGTAGGACTTGCATTAATAAAAAAATACATTTGTATAATTATATAATTTGACATTCCAAAAAAATATTATTGTTATACGTAATTTAAATTGACATTGTATCTTCTCGGTGTGGCTTTTTTCATATTTCTATTTTATAATTGTATTTTTAATAAATTTGCACATCCTTAAAGGATAAAATATAGTTAAGTTCAAAAATTGCACATAACATCCTAAACACCTATATTTGCAAATAAATATCTTTGAATTTGACTTTGACCTCTCGAACAAAACTAATGTTATTATTAAACTTTTTTCCATAACGATATAGTTCTACTTTTTTGCGAAAGGCAAGGGTCTTGAAACCGTATAGCCAAGGTGTTTGGTAGTCTGTATCAATGGAAAGTTTTTTTTTTAGCTATAGTTGAGAACCAAACAGCCACTCAGTGTTTGTTAAGTACTTGGAGACAGGAAGATTTAAACAAAGAGGTTCATTGATCTGAGGTTTGATACTGTGGCCCATGCTCCGCGCATGCGCTGTGATAGCTGGGTTTTGGCGGCAACAAAACGTCAACGTGACGTGACAACGTTTTGTTGTGTCTAAGCACTGATTTATATTGTTGTGTTATAACTTTGATATTTGTAGGAGTGACACTTAAGTATGAGAGTAGATAAAGTAGTGTATGAAACTGCACATAACTAGGTATTAAAACTCTCGAAAACCTCGCCTACGGCTCGGCTTTTAAACACCCATTTGTGTTTTAATACCCCTCATTATGCAACAATTTCATAAACTACTATTAAATATTCTTTTCCTTTAATAGTAGATTGTTTATCAAGGGAGTAAAGAACTATTTTTAGGGCGAGAGTGTTTTTTGAATCCTGAGGGAGCGAGAGATTCAAAGTACATCACTCGAGCCAAAAATGGTTTTTACTTCTGAGGTGGACACTCTACTTGTCATCACCCTCTATGAGAAAAGTAGCAAGTAATCAATAAAATAACATACATGTACCTATCCAGGGTGTAACAGAAAGGGGTGTACAAGCGGAAAGAGGGATCCTAGGTTTGCTGGAAGAGATCTCTTATTAGAGATAAGCTCGCCTTTGTAGATGTTTTTTTCATTATTAAGTGTCTGTATTCTGTTTTTGTGCAATAAAGTATAAAGTATAAAGAGGGACATCATTCTGAACAACTTTTACTATGAGACCGACTTGATCAGAGCAACTTTATTTTTATTAACTTAGTACATTTCGGGCCTGGCGCTCAGCTGATCAGTATGGTGGAGTGAAAAATAATGTTGCTCTGATCAAGTCGGTCCCATAGTGAAAGTTGTCCAGAATGATGTCCCTAACAACATTCTTTCGGCTTGTACGCCCCTTTCTGTTAAATGCTGTATTTATTTACACAATTGTCATGATGTTGTGTGTAATGGTTTGTTGGAAGAAATCTCTTGTTATCGATAAGCTCGCCTTTGTACATTGTCTATCTATTATAAGTTTTCTGTATGTCATTCTTGTGTTAGTACAATAAAGAAATTACGAATTACGAATATGTTCTCCACATAGTTAAAGCTTGTTTAGTATTGGCTAAATCTTGAAAATTGGTTCAAAAAACATTTTCAGATAACCACTTTGTTTCTCTTGAATTTTTCTACAGGATTACAGTTTTTACATGCCTATATTCCTCGTGATTTTATTGATAACAGATCTTGTACTTGTCATTCGCGTTTGTTGTTATATCATCTGGAGTTAGACACTCACTTTCACTCATATTCTTTACTCATATATCCGCGAACGAAATTGAAATAAATACGGCATTCAGATTTGGCGCGCTTTGTTTACAAATTTTCCACAACTTTTTAATTATTTGGTCCGTGTTTCGATATCAATTCTGTAAAGTTGTTTCTCTGTTGTCACCAATCGGTATCAATCGATTCGGTCGATCGGATTATCTAATCTGTGGCGAGTAAGCATTTTAGTACAAACTTTTTTTTTATTGGCTGCGTTAAGAATCGATCTCTCTTATAATTGGGTCTGTCAGCCTGAATGGTAGTGAAACTGATTAGTGACAGCAATTTTTTTCCTTTGTACTGGCAACAAAATCAAAAAGATACTTTTAGTCCCCAGGGACTAAATGACCTACTTTAGTCCCTGTTGGCCGGGACTAAAGTAGCTCTTTTTGAATAGAGGTGATGAAAATTATAATATAATATTGTTTTCAACACACCTGCTCGTAAACTGACCCTAATGACGTTAGTTTTAGAATCATAATGCTGCCTATTATACACGTGTCCGGTAATAACATTACAACACTAGTGTGGTAATGGATATAGTTTTTGGAAAAGAATAACAGCAGAGTTTTTGTACTGAAATAATATAAGGTACTTTAATTATTAATTAATACATGTTGTTGTCAAAATATGATGACTAAACATTTATTTTCATGAAATTACAAGCAAACTAAGAAAACAGAGATATATTTCGTTTACTATCATGAAATTTAATATTTGGCTGTTTTTTTAGCTTTTGCATTGCCTCCTGGCAGTCAGAGTCAAAGAGCGAAAAAAAAGTGCTTGTCATTTCAGTTTTCAACAAATAAAACTTTTCATTCATTGTTTTTATTGTGAAAATGTCGAGTACAGATAAAGATAATTATAATTTTTTCTCACAAGTCTGTTGAAAATCGTCGTATGAAACTCGTGAGCAAATTAGCTCACTTGTTTCATAATGTACTATTCTGTACTGTACCTTGTCTGTGTATTTGTTATTAGTATTTCATAGTTATTGTTTCTTGCGTTGACGCATTGTGAAATTATGGGTATGGTAAATAAATATCCCAACAAAAACATGCATAAGCATATACAAAAACGCCAGTCTCGCAGCCTGCGCAGTTTATTCTACCGTAAAAAGTTGTGAGATCTAATTTTAAACCAAGTCGGTTAATTTAACCAGTATCTGTGTATGGTAGAATCTTTCCAACAACTTTATTATCGTATACTGTTAAGTACCTACCTAATTAGTTAACTAATAACATTTATAGTGATCGGATCAATATAAGACATCTTTATTTCTTCAATAATAATTAGAATGACTTGGCAATCGCACGTAGAAAAGTTGTAGACTATAGGACCGTGTGTGCAACGTAATGTACCTATTGCTCTCGCTCCGAAATAATTCGTTGTTTTCTTATTAGTTAAGTTTTAGCATGGTGCCTTTTAGCCGCCGGGAATTCAGGTTTCTATCTTTATCCACAACGGAGTAACAGGTAGGTCAAATATGCTCTGAATGGCTTCCTGTAAAGGATGTTACTGCTGCGCCCGTATGTTTTGCTCTTTGCTCGACTTGGCTTGGGGGCGCTGCCGCGCCCCCAGATACTTATAAATCGATTCGAACGAATTAGTATATTTTATTTATCTTTGTCTAATCCTAATGTGTTGTCTATTATCATTAGACAACACAACTAACTAACATACGGTTCTTTTTATTGTTAGTGAAATAACAAACAAAATAACTTTCATATTTATTAAAACGAAACAAACATGCAACGATATCAAAGTGATCTCTTAATATATTCTCGCATGATAGATACGCAATTAATTACAAAAATGTGTGCCTAATAAATTAAACCCATAGGTAAAGTGTAGGGTTTTGAGTTTTTAATTGAGATATAGATAGTAGGGCTCTAACATTGCGTCGCGGCTCATTCTAAGTAAGATGGATCAGTAACAACTGAGTTACGATAGTATGTGGCAGGTATATGAACTGTTACATGGAGTTTCAGAAACTTTGTAGTTCACAAACATTGGAAGTTATACAGATTCGCAAATTCGCGCTGCTGACCGCACAAAACACAAAACTTTCAACTTACCAATGTTTTTAGACTAGTTCAGTGATTGTTTAACCAGCGGAGTTCACATCTAAGCGATGCTTTGTTGAAATTGCGAGTTTACAATTGTGTTCTAACAGTTATGTTGGTTAATAATACCGTAGATTGGGCAAATTATGGAATCTGTAGTGTAAGGAACTAACAATACTTACCTTTAGTTTCATTTAATCTTATTATCTCTCACCGGATGTTACAAATAACATAAAGTTCCTCCTTATTTTGCGAAATTGCTAGTGTATGTAAAGGCACATTATGTTGCGTTGACATCAGGAGGATGCATTACCGCAACAATCCGCCTCCGCGTTCTGATTGGCATCTCCTAATTACGGCTGCTGCTGCAACAAGTTGAGATGTTGCCTGACATCAAAGCAAAGCTGCCTGACATCTGTAGACAGAACCACACAATTTCATAGTGTGGTATGCGACCGCAAGAGTAATTTTAGTATTATTTACCCGAGTTATTCAGGACGTAGCACCGAGACAGTAGACGGGCTTTGAATGCTCGTTCTTATGTAAGAGGATTATTATCTGCCCGACCACGGCAACTGTGAATGCAATACTTTTTGTAGCACTCCGAAATGTCGGTATACGCAGTATGATCAAAAAATACGCGGATATTGAGTATTTAAAAAAAAAAACCGGCCAAGTGCGAGTCGGACTCGCGCACGAAGGGTTCCGTGCCATTATCTATAAAAAACCGCAAAAAAAAATGTATGGGAGCCCCCCCTAAATATTAATTTTATTTTAATTTAATTATTTATTTTTTAAGTAAATAATATACTCAATATATTGTGAACATTTTAAGCGTCTACCTGCTACCATTATCAATATCAAGCAAAAATGAGCAAAAAAAATCACGTTTGTTGTATGGGAGCCCCCCTTAATATTAAATTTCTTTTGATTTTTAGTATTTGTTGTTATAGCGGCAACAGAAATACATCATCTGTGAAAATTTCAACTGTCTAGCTACCACGGTTCATGAGATACAGCCTGGTGACAGACGGACGGACGGACGGACAGACGGACAGCGAAGTCTCAGTAATAGGGTCCCGTTTGGCACCCTTCGGGTACGGAACCCTAAAAATGAAAATATTCGTCTATATTGATATTGTCCCCTTCGAAGTAATCACCTCCGGATATAGTACATTTTTGCCAGCGTCTTTTCCAATCTTCGAAGCATTTATGGAATGCACTTTTTGATATGGCCTTCAGTTCTTTCAGCGATTCAGCTTTTATTTCCTCTATGGTCGCAAAACGCTGTCGTTTTAATAGTAATAGTAATAGTTTATTGCAAAGTCACAAATTTTTACAAGGTGGTAGAATACATTGTGACGCCCTGCTAGGGCACAGCAACATTTAAGGACAATCAGTTGTCCCTTTACGAATAATAGGATGATTACATTTATATTCAAATTATATAGAGACAAATAGATAAATATCGTAGAGATTGTTATTAATAAGAATAAAAAAAAGTAAATTATATAAACATTAGATTCAATAATTGTACTATATTAAAGCGAATAGAACCTGAGTATTAAATTTTAATGTTCTCTTCATCTTTGGGAACAGGAAAAAGTCGCATGGGGCCAAGTCCGGTGAATACGGTGCTTGGGGCATCAGTTTGGTCTGGTTTTATGTCAAGAAATCACGAACAAGCCGCGAGGTGTGAGCGGGTGCGTTATCGTGGTGCAAATGGAAAAAGTTGTTTTTCCACAATTTTGGTCTTTTTCTACGGATGGCCTCACGCAAACGGCGTAAAATTTCAAAGTAATACTCTTTGTTAATCGTGTGACCTGCTGGTAGGAATTCATGATGTACAATTCCATTATAATCGAAAAAAAAAAACAATAATAAGAACCTTGACGTTGGATCGAACTTGACGGGCTTTTTGGGACGCGGCTCCTCCGAGGTTTTCCATTGAGACGATTGCACCTTTGTTTCAACGTCGTCTATTATACCCAAGACTCGTCACCCGTTATGACTCGTTTGAGCAGTTCTGGGTCGTCCGCAACTTCATCCAACATTTGCTGGGCCATGTCTTTGCGATACTGCTTTTGTTGAAAATTTAGCAATTTTGGCTCGAATTTGGCAGCGACACGAGAGATGCCTAAAATAAATATCAGTTATAATCGATTCACAAGATCCGTATAAGGAGATGCCAACTTCCTCAGCAACCTCCCTGATAGTGGTGCGGCGATTGGAAAGCACAATTGTTTTGACTGTGTGGATGTGGTCATCGGTGGTTGACGTTTTTGGTCGCCCATTCCTCTCGTCATCTTCAACGTCTTCACGACCCTCGTCGAATCGTTTATACCAATCATAAACTGCCGTTTTTTTCATAGCAGACTCTCCATAAGCTGTCTCTAACATTCCAACCACGGCACTGCATTTAATTTTGTTTTTAACACAAAATTTTATGCAAATTCTTTGCTCCGTCATTTTTACTCTGGAAAACTCTTGAAAATTCGCCGATCACAAGAAAACACGTCTTACTAATGTTCCTACGAATAGTAACTACGCATATAGAATGGCCGAAATTTTGACATATTATAATGAAAAACATGCCTACCAACCTAAATTTAAAATAAGACCTCTTTTAATGGCGAACTATTCGAAATTCAAATATTCCGGGTATTTTTTGATCAGCCAGGGATTCTCGTAATGAAGCGCTGTAATCATGAAGATGGCAAAGGACATGGTCGTTGGGGCAATGGAGCAGGCTTGTTCTTTATTGGAGTGAAAAAGGCTTTGAAGAGGTGTGATGGTGGTGAAAATATATATTAGAATACCTATTAGCGTTGGAGAGGGAGAAATCCGTATGGAAACGGTAAGTATAATATATTCAGCAGGCTACATTTCCCAGCATTCTGGATGCAATGCAAGATGCCTTCATACTCGTGTATTGCACTGAAAGTAGTATAAAGAAGTATTGGAAACTCTGTATCTGCCGGCAGGCTGATTATTAATGGAATTCACATAGCTGCATAGCACTCAATCATTTGCACAATGTCGGCTACCTATGTTACTATATTAGGTCTAGTTCAAACGCTCGCCTCTCGGTATTTTAGCAACAAATTGATTCGAGGATTGAAGCAAAGGCCGTAACAAGGGTGCTTTCGATCGAGTAGAGGTTGTTAGTAAACAACATATCATTAGATTGAGGAAACAAATACCGTATTTGCACCTAGCAATGCATTAATCCAAAGGTATAAAGAAAAGGATCCTTAAATCATTTTGTTAGTATAATTATTTATTTACATTAGCTAGCTGGTCAGCCTTGTAAGATATTTATTGGATTGGTCATCAATTTTGCATAAAATGTTGTTGCAAATAACAGACTGAATAGCTATACGTCCATATTATAATATAATTGTGCTTGTGTTGATTAATTCAATAACATTCATTGTTGTCTTTGGAATGGTTGGTCATAGTTAAAACCCATCGTCTCAGTGTAAATGGTCGAATCGGGCAGATAACAATTGAAAAGTAATTATTACGAGTATTAAGTGTCTCCTGACAGTGAAGTTCATACGCTCGTAGATTTCATATGCTCGTTTTCGAGACAACATTTGTGTACCGAGCGGGGAGGACTAAGTGATATCATGACCTATCACGGTTTTTTAAAGTTTTTAACTTGGTGAATTATGTTGTTACAATAAGGTTAACACACTTGAAATCAGTTTAGTTCAAAAGTTCTTCATACTTTGATTTGAGCGCCTAGTAATTAAAAGTGCGTACACGAGAGCGGAACCATTAGAACATTACATATACATATGTATGTGATATTATACAAACAAGTGTAGAAGATGGAAGTGATAGGGACCTCACAAGCATACTACAATAGGAAAGAGCAAACATAAGGTGCCCAATAAAACTATTAATGTTGGTTTCGAATTTTATGACTTACATAATATTTAAAGTGACTTGTAGATGCAGAGCCATATTAATGTCTGCCTCCCCGCGGAAGAGAAAGTGGAGCGTTTATTTGTTTTTTTTTTGTTCAGCTCACAAATTGGTTTGAGCACGAATGTGCTATGTATGCTCCGCAGTTCCGTATTTCTACAGATCATAATTTGATATCGTAAAGTGACAATCAACTTTTAATTTCTGATCGGTTTTGTTTACCAACATCAATCCGCAATAAAATAATAGTACTACAATAACGGCTAACTGTCTGCGTTAGCCGCAATGTTGAATTGAAGGGGCCAAAATTTGTTCCTCGAGGTCGAAAACTTACATTTTTCATGGCTAGCCTATACTTAAGCAATACAAATCAAAATTCCTTCTTCTCCACCTTTTGTAGGGCAAAAGCCCCTGGTGACTGGGCTATAAGTGTCTTTGTCGATTTTAGTTATAGTTTGTCGAATAAGTTTAATTTATACAACGTGTAAATGAATTAACGCAAAATGAGAAACTACTTTGTTAGGGACATCATTCTGAACAACTTTCATTATGAAACTGATTTGATCAGAGCAACTTTATTTTTCTCTAACACATTTTGGCCTGAGTGGGTCAGCTGATTTCTATGGAGAAGTGTAAAATAAAGTTGCTCTGATCAAATCGGTTTCTAAGCAGTTTCTCATTTTGCGTTAATTCATTTACACCTTGTATAGAAGTTTAATTGAACGAAGAATTATTTTAGGGCAAAACACCCCGCTGGACCTGTTGTACCATTTAACAGTTCTATTAATAGTACAACTGGTACTAGTTTATCCCACTTGTACCATTGATGATATTTATGATACTCATACACAATTTCTTACAATTGATGGTACAAGTGGGATGTACTGCGGTAGCTTAGTTGAAGACTTAAGGATCGCGCACATTAGGACGGGCCGCAGCGTGCCAGGTCGCAGCGCACTTTCGCACACTGTGTCGGGGCGCAACTGGCCGCATGATTTTGTATGCGACGGCGATGCGGCCCAGCACCCCGCCCCAGCACTCTGCGGCCCGTCCTAATGTGCGCGATCCTGAAAAGGTGGAGTCTCGAGGCGAGCGAAGCCCCAGAATAGTCTTCGCCTTAGTTCGTCATGTATTGTATAGGTATCACAAAAAACACCATGTAGTTATAACAAAAGCTTTTAAAAAGACATGTTTTATGAAAATCAACCCATTCTGACTATTTCATGTAATTATCGGCCGGTATATGAAATGGTTGACCACACCGCACGTATACTTATGTATTGTATTAGTTACGCATGTTTACTTGTAATTAATTAAGCTAACAATAACGCATACAATCATGTAAGTATAACCCACAACACGAATACTCGTACATATTCAATGATCCTAAGAATGTTCTGGAAATCTCAACAAGATCTATACGCTACGCTCAAAATGTATAGGGGAAGTTAAAATATTACAAGTTTTATGTAAGCAAATGTGTCTCAAGGTGAGATCGGCCCACTCCTCTCCAATAGCCAGATCGCCAGCGGCCCATCTGGTTTCCACACTGGTTGTGTCACATGCCAGGAATGCGAATGTCGCGTTTTGGACTCGAAAAAGTTTGTCCAAGAAGAAAGCACGTAGAGGGGGCGAAGTGGCCTGAACCAGCGGTGCAATGAGCAGTGCGTGTGTGGCTAGTGGCTCGAGAGGCGGCTTCTGATTCAGCTCTTCGACTTGTTCGCTTTCGCGGATATCCCGGCGCTCGCCAGTCGCGGTCACAACGTAAGTCGATATGCTTTTCTTTAGACTTGCAACAAGATTATCCGGTATAAGACAGATGACTGGGTCTATGGGATAAAGAGTGGAAGGACACCGCTCAGGACCGAATAGATTGGAAGAGGGGGAGAGAGGCCTTTGCCCAGCAGTGGGACATTACAGGCTCGTAACAATAAATAAATAATAATAAAGACAGATAAAAGTGCAATTCGAACTTAATTTTAGTTTAATAATCTTTCTTTTTGTTCAATTCAATTCAATTATTTTCAATCGTAGCTTTACAGCTAAACCATTACGTACCATTTTGTTGGTTTAGTTGTGACGCCTTTAGGTACGGTTAATTAATTGATATCAATTATCATCCAATTATAGGTTTGGATGAGCATTGATGGAATGACAGAAAGGCCAAAGTCTTCCTGTACCTAGTGATATAACACTGCGCTTGTTCTGTCACAACACTTCTACGAGTTTAGCTAATGTTTCGTAACTACATTTCTGTACTTATCTACCGTAAACCATAAGCTTATAATCAATTTGGATGTCATAAAAAATTAAAAAAATGGTATGAATATCAGGATAACTATTAAACTATTTGGTGGAAGTGACCTTGGTGTAACGAATATGCTGAGTTCTGTCACAACGACTCACACTCGTATTAGGACTTCAGCTACTTTCTCACAAATAAATCTGCTTTATTTTCTATTTCACTTACAATGCAATTTCTACGTGACCAGTATGATAGCGCTAGGTTGTGTGCTCGCAAAGCGAAATTTCTACGTACTGTGTGCACTGCGATTTTAAAATACAAATCCGTTCCGATTACAGAGGTCGGATTCTGTACGCGAACCGCATGCCATAGCAAGGGTGAAAATGTTTGTGTCCAGCGCGCGCCGACAAGCCCAAAACCTTAATTCTGAGCATTCGCTATAACTATTGCTATTGCTATTGCCTGGCGATTCGCGTACAGAATCACGGCCCGAATTAAATATAGCTTTCACAGGCTGGCCAGTGAAGCAGGAACGCGGGCAGAAAACTGCTCCTTATTTTATTTTAAAAGCTTTTATTTAACTTGCACTGTATGTATGTATGTATGACTCTAATGTATGTATGTATGCGAGATATAATTAGGTAGGCACCTATATTACACAGACTAGTAAATCCTGCAACAGGCTTTTAAATCATATATAAATGTGTAATGTAATAAATTGATTCAATTGAAAAATAACACTGATTCAATTGAAATTTTATTTTATCCTTTTTAGGTCTTATAAATAAAAGCTTTGTTTAAAAAGTTTTTTTTTTCTTTTTATTTATTGATTGTAGAGCAGAACAATATGGATAATATGCGTTCACAGAGCAGTACTCTTGTCATGAATGACTAGATGCGTTTCATCAAATAGTTCCTTTGTCGAAGTCTTTATTGTCAAAGGTTAAGAACGAAAATGCCTTGATCCAAAGGAACTATTCGATGAAACGCAGTCCTAAACCTATCGGAAGGTAATATTGAAATAGATGTAGACGATATGTAATTGATTATTTATTTTATAAACCTAAGTTTCGATTATTTATTTTATAGCTAACTATCATCGGGGTTGCCTACTCAGCTACCTTGATGTATGACACACTGTTTATGTAGGTCTGTACTTTGGACAGATGCCTGCACTCTCTCTCATGCCCTCGCTCCTATGCTCTGCCTGCCCTGCTATGTGATAACTGGATTAATTTATCTTTTATACGTGCACTTTGACCAAGTGACGTTATTCAAGTGGCGGTATACGTTATTCAATTTCATGCGGCTTTAACGGGAATTCACCATCACGGGTGTTGCCACTGAAATTTTAGCACACCGGGAAATGTGTGAAATTTAATGATCTGAAAACAATCGTCGCTTTGATAAATGCCGTTTTGGAACGTTTTTATAAAAAAAAATATGCCTTCTTTCTTACATTTCCAATCAAAGCATTACGACTCGTAATAACGAGCGTATGTTTTCAGGGTTCCAGGTGCCTATTAATATTACGGCTTAGGAGTAGTGCTTTTAGCTGGCGATTTGTACTGAAGTGCTGCACAGATTCACGCTGGGTTGCACGAAACTACGTTGAAAGGGGGTTGGGTAAAGTTGGCGTCATTTTGACGTTTCCTTAGAGTTGCACGAAACTACGTTGAAAGAGGGTTGGGTAAAGTTGGCGTCATTTTGACGTTTCCTTAGAGTTGCACGAAACTACGTTGAAAGGGGGTTGGGTAAAGTTGGCGTCATTTTGACGTCTCCTTAGAGTTTGGTCGATTTTGAGTTTTGGCGGCCACTCATGAAAGTTGTGAATTTTAAAAGAGCAATTGAAAATAAGCTAACCTTACTACGGAGTACATATTGCTGAATATAGTTTTTTCAGTACAAAAAGTATTACAAGCAATTAAAATATAATTAATTATGGTACATACTGTTACCAAATAACGATAAAGATATCGGAGGCCGCGAAAAAAAAAAGACGTCAATGGTCCATAGTAATTAAGTTATCCAATCCCCTTTAAGTTGTCACTTTACTAATTTATTGGCGAGAATCTCATAGGATACCAGTAATTTGTTTCTAATCTAAGCATTTGCTCTATATTTAAAATTAGTTTCGAGCAACTCAGGGTCAGACATGTTAGGCATTGTTAGAATCCTTAGGTTTTCCCAAGTGTTATTGCTCATCTCTGTCTCATCGCTCAGGGTCCTAGGCTCTATAACATTATCAATAAAGATCATAGTAGGTATACTCGGTCTCTGTATATTTAAATGTAAGCAAATTGTAACTAATTGGCTTTTAACACAAAATTACGAGCAAACAGAAAATATTTTATCTATAATAAAGTGAAATCCGCAAACACACTTTAAATGGATGAACACACACAAAACAAAAAACTACACTCACACGCATTTTCACCGACCCAGGGACACACTACATGCTCTCTTGCTATAACAAAACTTGTTTCTAATATATAAAGTTTAGATTCTAAAGGTGTTAATGTGAGGAACCAGTGATCATAACACATGCTTAGCTTGGTTGTTGGTCTGCTGTATGAAAATAATGTAGCCTCTCTGTATAAATATAAGTTCTTGTTATACACTTTTGTGCTGTAATACTTTATGAATAAATAGATTGTTTATGTTTTATGTTTATTGCATAAGTAACATCTCAGTAAAATCACTAATTTTAATAAATACACGATTTATTTAGGACTTAAATCTTCCATATTCTACTCTACATAGACTATAGGCAGAAGTAGTTCAAATCAAAGTAGATTGGCAAATGCACGGAGAAACAACTTTATTAAAGTTCTACTGGTGCTTGAGTGGCCATCAAACTTTAACTTGACAGTTGTGCTTCGAAAAGCTATTTTAACTGAATCTGAGAATAAAATCTTCTAGTTTTGGTCAATCCAATGCATCGCTCTATAAGTATATAAGGTAGGTATATGTCGGCGGCATATTGTAAGCTAAAGATATCAGAACTGTACGAATTGGGTATATCATGAAATGGCCAACCGTGAAGTATCATATATGATGAACTATGAAACGATGAAATATTTTAGGGCAAACACTGCGGTAGATAAGATGAAGACAGGATAAGAGCGCAGCAAAGCCGGCCGTTTCATTATATGCCCAATTCGACGATATGCCGCCGACATATACAATACAATATATAGGTTTGTAGATTCTTAAGGCAGGGTTACATGTTTTATTTATAATCAGCGGGTATCGGAGTGGAACAATCAGATACTCAGCACCATTCAACCGAGCACACTCATCAGGCATTCTAGTTGTTGTATCGAAGTCAGTCAGTCACCACGAAATGTTTCTGTTTAAATATGAATAATTCACTGAATACACAGAAACACAAATACCTATGTAGTGACGGGAATTGCGCTCGTGTGCGTGCACAGCACAGGGACTGTCTGTCTATGGACAGATTGACAAGAGCCGATTAATGACGCAAAGGCACCTCTAAACTAGTACGAAGTCTTGTCCGGATGAAAGCACTCACACAAACATTTCTCGGGTCTTTTTCTGGACTGTACAGTTATGTACGATCGCGTGCGTCTAAAAGTATACGGGCAGGTCATATTAACGAGTGAATCCATCCCGCTTAAACTGCTTGTATACTTTTAGGCGCATGCGACAGTACATAACTCTAATTTTATGTAATATAGGGACTTAGTGTTTTTTTTTTGTAATTATAGTGCGCTGTCTCTCCGTGATCGACGCAGATGTAACAATTAAATTACAACAGTTAGGTACAGAGTATTATAGTTAGACAAAACGTTCAGCGTAGATACCAAATCTATATATCTATATATCTATTCTACTCTTATCTATCACTAATATTAGGTACAACCCGTGCGCTCTAAGTTTGCCGGTCGTCCCCTCCCACATCCCCACATCCCACCGGAAAATTTAGAGCGCACGTTTCGGGTTATACCGAAGAGTTTGCAATGCATCCTTTTCAATATCTATGGGTTATACTATACATACAGACATACAGTCCTTCTTTCAGCAGAATAATGGTGACCCTGACAGTTCCATACCTTTGATAGGTTTTGATAAAATATAGCTCTTATTCCTATAGATATAATGTTCATGAAACTGTCAGATCTTTGGCGTTTTGCGCATTACCATTCCGCGGGTCTTATAGCTTTGTCTCTGTCAGCCAGCTAAAGATATCATAGAGCAAATTAAATATAGAGCTGTTAATTAGGATCAGAATTAGATCAAGGACCTAATGGTATAGAGCTACAGGAATAATCAACCATCACTCAGGACTAAGATGGGCGACCCGGAAACATTCCGGGAATCTTCGTCAAGAAACTCTCCGTAACTGTAAGTAGCCACTACCTAGAACATTGCTGTGAGGTAAAATATAAAACTATATTCTTGCCAGTTAGCAAACGGTAGGTAGTCGTTACTGTGGCTGTGCAGAAAGCGTTGCAATATCGGATTAGATGTGATGCCTGAGCCGCATGTAATCACACAACCGAATTATACCTTTGCCCCTGGCCTGGGCATTACGTGGAAACAGATCCGCCACGTAGGTACATATTGTTGTGAAACTATGGATCTTACTGTACAGACCTGTGAGCTGTTAATGCACTATAGTGCCCGTGGTCTTTCGAAAGAGATGACTTCCAAAAGTCACTAACACCCGATTGAGAATTGCGCCAGCCCAATCAGCAGGGGTTATCGCCCTTCTTTTTGCTTTTAAATAAAAAGTTAGTATTGCTTAAGTATAGACTACCCATGAAAAATGTAAGTCTGCGTTAACCGCTATTTTGAATTGAAGGGGTCAAAATTTGTTCTTTTTAAAATAATGCTTCAACGGTTGAAAAGAATAAAGATGATAAAACTTCTAAAGCGTATGGCATCACCAACAGGTGCAGTGATGAGTTTGCTTGTTGGTTTACAAGAAATAGCATGGTTAGGTCAAAGAAAGTTGATAAAAGCGGTTCTAAGCCCCCGAAGACTCAAAAAGAGGGTGATTAAACGGGTGGACGGATTTTGATGCGGTTTTCTGTGAATGGTACTCAGATTGTTTTATATCTTTAAGGGTTTACAATAATGTGTCGGATTTTATTCGATTGTAGTTGTCCCATCTAAAAATCGACCACACTCGGTGTTGCTCAGGGGGTTAAAGTTGTTGACTTCGGAGTTTTTATGGGATATGGATGCAAACATGTGCTTGCATACCAAATTTCAGATTTTTTGAACTTCGGTGTAACACCCTACCGGACTTCTTAGTACCCTAGAGGTTTTGATGACATGCGTATTTGGCATATTATTGAGCATAACTTTTTCAAAATTAGTCTAAAAATACTATAAAACACCTTGCGCTTTCATTTGATATGCCACTCGGTATATTAGTGTTTTTTTTCTTATTTGGCCCCCCAGAAGTGGCCCCCATATTCCATAATTGATTTGTGTACCAATTTTCAACTTCATCGGTCCAATGTGTTCGAAGTAAATTGCCTGTGACAGACGAACAGACAGACAGACGCACGAGTAACCTATAAGGGTTTCCCTTCTGAGATACGCAACCCTAAAAAGAACAATTTTTGGCCCCTTCCATACAAAAGAGCGCCTAACGCAGGCTCCTCGAAGTAGAAAACTTACATTTTTCATGGCTAGTCTAACTTTAGCAATACAAAATCAAAAACAAAACTAGACCTTCTGTAGAGCAAAGCCTCTAATATCGAACTTTGACCCTTTCTAGTCAAGTAACTATGTAGGATATTGAAAACGGACGTAAGGGGTGTTAAGGTTGTGTAATGACGGTATCTAAGTATTTTTCACGCGAACGGTCGCTCTCAGATCTGAGAACAACTTATAGGTACCGAGTGAGAAAGACGTCAGTCGTTCAATGCCGAAGCTAGCAGCCGACAGGCGCACGTACATTAGTACTAAGTTGAAAATTATATATAAACACCTTACTCCCTGTAATCACGTTGTCTGTTAGTTATGCTGCCTTTTTTTGCTTAGTTTTTTTTCTCATGACTTGAGGTATTTATTGTTATCGAGAGGCTCAATAAGTCCTTCCAACCACCTAGCTGCTTAAAATCTTCGCTTTTCTTTTGTCTTATGAAGTTTGCTTTTGTAGTAATAGGTACTTTTTTCTTCATAATAATAAGAGAGTATTCAATGTCTCCCAGTCGCCACTTGATATGGTAAGATTCTTTACTTTGTTTGTTGTATTTTGGAACTTTGAGTTTTTCCATAACTATCACCACGGGATATTTGCACAAAATAGTCATAACTAGCTCCTTAGGCAACGTTTTGATTTAAGAGTTCACAATACACATCACCGGGTTCACTACGCCCGCCCCTTTCCGAAACTTTACATAATCACACACTAGACACTATTACTCACACAACATCACTCGGTATTGCACAAAATTATGAAACTGCCATCTCTAACACAATATGTACCTTACATGTATGCAACACTTCTTAATTAATTAATATGTGATTCACGAGACAATACACACTAATTAACTTTAGGACAAGGGTCACTGACTTAAAATAATATACATCGAAATAATAAACTTTGATAGTAGGAAGGTATCTCATTAACTGTTTTGTATCAAACGCACTATCCTGCCTGGCGTCTATCTGTTCACTTCGCTTCGCTGTAATTTGCTTGTCACTTGAGCTTGTGTTCGCTGTGGTTTAATTGTTTAGGCGTTAGTGCTCTGATATTTACTGAAACGAACCCACCCGAATTTACTCCATGCATCGTCTTTGTCGTCCGCTTATCCACTTCATCTCCATGTCCAGGGCTTCCGGGTCTTGCCAGACTTCTAGGCATTCCCAGTACTCCCATTATTGAACTTTTCACTATTACACATATAACTATTACAAAAGCACAAACACATTATTTCGTTATAAATAAACCTTTATTTGTAGTTTCAATCACTTCACTTCAGTTCAACCAATTCACAGATGGGTTGTTTGGACAAAAAAGTCTATTGTTATGCTGAGGACACGACCGTTCGGGTCAAAGTCACCCAAAACATCCTCTATTCAAAGCCCTGAACGGGTATGACCCAAAACCTTTTGGACCTGGAAGATGTTCTGGAGCATGCAGATGAATGGATGTTGTATTGCGTCACAAAAGTTACTATGATGATGCCTGGTAAATTCAAGAGCAATGAACACATACCGATTCTGTACTGAAAATCCATCTTGATTATTTTAGGCATATTTTGGACCCCCATAAAAGTCAAAGTCAAAGTACTGGACCAATTTTAGTATATTTTTTTTGCCATCGACGCGAAATGTTGTTTTCTTTAATTTACTCATTCAAGGTTTTTTTAAATATATGGACTGTTTTCGCATTAAACTTGAATAACTGGAAAAAATTAGAATTTTGTCCGCAAACCTCAGATTCGGATTCATCACCTCAAAATACATATATAATGAAATATTAGTACTACCTTAAAACTTTCCTAGTAAAAACACAATTTAACTGTACTACTACCATTTTTCGACGTGAAAAAGAAATATATTCCTGGAAAAATCAATAAAGTTATTACGACGTACTTCTGACTGCGCTCATAATTCACAAGAGTAAACAAGAACGCTTTATTAGAGTGGAGTCATTATCATCAGTGCAAGTTATTTTGATGTAAGAATGAAGATATATTAGAATGTATGAGTTGCCAGAAGAAGTAAAATAATAAGATCGTCTTTTCTCTTTGAGCGTTATCGGCACGCTCAAATCGTTCGACTGCCTGCCTATTTTATATCGAATACGTCCGATTGAATCTAAAATGCAACAAAAAAATATAAGCAACAAGCAAATTCGTTTCATTTGTAAGAGTTATATCGGCAGTCAAATCGATATCGGGCGGGCCGGCGTGCGATATGTTCTTCCGTCAAATCATACATTCTTTACTTAATCACAGATATAATGTCTGTTCTACCTACGCCCTGTTATGTTCACATAATATAGGAGTCGATAACATAAATATTTGGCAGTATTAAAATTAGGCATCTCGCTGGCGTTGAAATATGAGTTTTGTTTCTACGTCACTAGCAGCATTTTGTAAAATGTGTCAGTTTATGTAACCGCTACCATCAAATGTGTGTTACTTGTATAATTTTATTGCCCAACCACATGCCACCGCTTGTCGATTCTTTCTCGATTCACGATGTGATCGATTTTGAATCGCTTACGAGCTCAGGAAGTGAACGCGGAAGGCTTCTGACATGTTTGACCACTTTTCCTTTGCGCCAGCGCACCCGTCATGCATAAACCACATTCCCTTGGCATCACTAGCGAAAAGGCATGGTTAATTAACACTAGCCATTAATGAAACTGGCCTATCGTCTACCTGAACGTACTTTGATTGTCTAAGTGAACGTATGAACAAACTTTTACTGTTAATTAACGTCTGTCTTAGATAAATATTTGTCCTTCTTTTTGTACGTTTTATTTACGAGACTATTCACAAGATGTGCCAAGCGGCAAGCATGCATTAGATAATGACTTCGTTTTGGTATTAAAATATTTTATCAGTGTTTTCATTTTCAGAAAATGCAAATTTTGCAGTTCGTCGCCCTTGTTGGCGCGGCCCTGGCAAGTGACAACGATTGGCAGCCTATAGTGCCAGAATCCTCACTGAACTATGCCACGGTCGTGAAATCACCACAGAGAGCTCTGGAGCCGTAACTATCCATTTTCTCATTTGAAAATAAAACGTCATGAAAAATATTGTGAAACGTCTGATGAGTTTTCCTTTCTCTCTGATTTGAAGAAATCTTACATCTCACCGAATAAAAAGAACTGAACTAAGTAATTGAGACTTCATTCAAAATACTAGTTTAGCATTTGGAAAGTATCTGTAGTATAAATAGCTGGATCCACAACAAACGATCCATCTTGGATCGGCGATCCCGCGATCCGCGATCCAGGATCGTGGAGCATGGATCGCGCATCACACTTGTCCGATTCAGCTAAATTTCTTGCGATCCTGATGGCTGATCTAACATGTTCCTGTCGATCCACATAGCGTGTTGGATCGTTTGGTGTAGATCCAAATAATAACATTTACATACAGGCACATACATTGCTTCTAGCTCCATACTAGGATACCCTGTGTCGTGGGAACCAGAAAAAGCGAAATCACAAACATGTAAAAAGTCCAAGACCTAAGGATTTTTTGTCCCCAGCAGGGATTCGAACCCGGGAACTCTCGCATGGTAGGCAGATGCGCAACCGCTGCTCCACAGAGGTCGTCAAAATAAATCATAAAATAAATCATTCCACAGAAAGCTGAAGATCCTGAACCGTCGGCCACCGAGTCACTCCCGGCCCTACACCCTGGGCAGTAGTGAGAACCACCTGAGCAGTGTGCCCCACGTGGCCCCACCACATGACGACTCATGCAGCATATTCAAGATCGGCATGAACCAGGAGCTCTTCTATCAGTACCTGGAGTATGACAAGGAGATCCCTGACCTACACGAGTTCACTTTATGCATGTGGACCAAATTTCACAATCATACTGGCGACCATCCGCTGTTTTCTTATGCTGGTAAGTGGAGAAGTATTTTTGGGTCATTTTGTTGAATGCCTGATGTCCGTCCGTCTGTCATAATCGCGTGGAGGTGCCAAAGTTGTATTGATATCGATTAATAAGTTTGTGGACCCTTGAAATTGCAAACCAAGCATAACATAAGATATCCTTGTGATGGGGAGGCAGTTTCTCACGTCCGAAGGAAATACTTGGTACCTACAGCCCTTCACGTCCTTCCCGGGTAGTGCTAACGAGAAACAAAACAACACTAAAATTTTCAGGTTAGTCGAAAGATAACCTGTCCAAATACAGTAATATCTACAAAACTCATGACATTAGCGAAATTGACCTAAGTTGTTAGACCGCCATTAATGAAGAAATTGAATTGAACATAAGATGAGAGCTGCTTGAGATGCTGAGGCTGCGCAAACTGAAATCGCTTGATGCTCGCACAAGGGAATCAATAGGATGTTTGTCGTTATCCTGGAATCATGGAAATGGTAAGAATTATGGTCTAACAGCACAATAAGAGGGAAAAAAACGAAAACCGTAAATCCATCATGAAACAATGTGATTTGTGCGGGATCTCGGGGCACGAGGAGGCCGTTATTGAAGTAAAACTTCTTGGGGCACGGGGGTAAAATTTATTTAACCTCTCAACTGTGGGTTATTCATATATTTGCTTTTCAATTGCTACTAGCCGGGTGCTATCACGAGTGGCTAAGAAATGTAACGGAAATTGGAATCGGTGACGTCAGGGTCGGCTGAAGACTTTTAAAACCGCAACTATTTTCAATACGGTTTTTAACTAATCAGATAAGATAATAATACATTCGTACAATAAAGAATGTTAATTAGTGAGAGAAAAACCTGATGAAACGTTAACAAATAAAAATTATTTTAAGCATTCTTCCACGAGTTCTTGATTTCCGGTATGGCCAAAACCAGTGACGTGACCAAAAACTACTTCGTTCAACCTCTTTGTTGAAACCGGAACTTATGTTTGACAGTTGTGCGATGCGATCCATACAGTTTGTAAGAAAAGAGTTTCATCAATGTCACACGGGTCGATATGGATGTCTAAAATGATGAACGAATCGTTTTGTGGCCGGTATCTATGGAATAGGTACCTAAAACGCGCTGCGTAGTCGCGCAACGGGCAGCTAGTAATCGCATAAAGTCACTTAGAATCATCCAAATGTGATATTTAGTTTTCAAGCAAATTCCGATGTGATGGATCAATAAGTAGGTACCTAGAACTGTTCTAAAGCCACTTTTTATTATATAGTGCAGTTCAAGTCACAAATTAGCAGTTTAGCTACTAAGTACGTGTTATACCTACCTATTTAATGTTTATCTGTAGTAAACGGCCAAAGCGAGGTCTACAGCTTACAGAGCCATAAGTTTAATGGCTTATTGTTTCGCTTATTTGTTTGTATGTAATTTTTGTAATACATATTTTAAAGTTGAATTGTTGTTATAACTGTTGAAATTATACGATTTTGATTTTAATAAGCTTTTGTAATTTTAAAGTTAATGCTTCATGCCAGTCAATAATGTTGAAGTAAAATATCAAAATCGAGGTATGTCGTATGGCGGACTAAGGAAATGTCAAGAATAAAATTAAATAAGAGTTACGTCATCGCTTCGCGATGAAGTAACCCTAAGAAATCCTAGCAAAGTAGGTATGTATAGGTTAGCGGGGGTAGCATAAGGCACGCCAGTCACCCCAGCCACGCATTTTGTCACAATTTAATGTCATATCATAATGAGCATTTAAATATTCTCTCATAAATTACTGCGTCTTTAGTTAGTTTGTAGAACTTGAAGGAAATGATTAAATAATTAAGAGTTGTCACTTCATACTCTATGATTCCGCCATTGATTAGTGACTTTTGCCATCGTTAAAAATAACATGCAACATAATTGCCAATTGCCAACTAGCAAAACTGTTGAAAACAGGAGGTTTCCAGAGGAGTGGCTAGATGGCGTTATGTTGCATGTTATTGCAAAATGGTGCTTATTTCTAGCGACGGCAAAGGTCACGGAATCATATTGGAATCACGGAGTATTGAGTAACAAACAACTCTTATTTACCTATATTTAATTTTCTTTTTCTTCAAGTTCTACAAACTAAATACAGACGCAGTAAATTAAATTTATGAATGAATATTTAAATGCTATTGGCTGTTGAGAAGTCTTTGTACATGTCTGGGGCAGTCGTCCATATATTGATTTAGCCATCTTCTTTGTCATTTATCTGCGCGACTGAGGTGAGTGGCAAGCCTTATGGTAGCCCCGCAGGTACACATTAACTTGGAATAGTTGAAAATACGTACTCGATCAATTAAATAAAGGGACTGGGCACAGAGACAAGCAAAGCAATGCATACATTTGAGCGAGACGGCTTAAAGACGTGACGTCAGATGGTATATAATCTGAGCGAGATGCAAATAGTAGTGACACTATTGAATGAGTTAAGTATATCACCACGAGCGCGACAATTTGTAGATAAGGAATGGTGGGAAATAAATGACATGACGTATTAAAAGTAAGTACAAGCATAAAATAATTTCAAATAATCGGACGTCTGAAACATAAAAGTAACTTGAAGCAGAGATTGGATCTCAAAATTGGAAATTTAAATCTCTTTTAGTATAGGTAGGTATAGGTGTATAGTATATGTAGGTACCACTTAATGATCTAGCTACAGAAGTTTTACTTCTAACACGTGTACGGTGCTACACGCGTATCTTTTTTTTTATTCACTGTAGAACCGTGTTGAAGCTACGCTGTTGAAACAAACATAATCTATAAAACTCGTGTGAACAGATTTTATAAAACATGTAGGCACTTAGACCGACACAGCAGATGAAAAGCGCTCGTGCGGTTGTAACAAACTTTCCCCGTGAGTCGCAATCTTGCGAAGTTTGATTCCGATTCTATACTGATCGTATAAGTGCATAATTTGCTACTCATACGATTATTACTTTCGATTTCAATCTGCATTTTACCTAATAGATACGTTAACTCGCAATATCAATAAATTGGTTCCGTGCTCAGTTTTTTAACAGGCATAAGCTAGAGAACCATTAAAACATCACTATCAAATAAGATAATATTACTAATTGCATGTGTTTTTAGTAAGATGATAATAATCTTGGTTTGTTCAAATATAAGTAATATCTAAGTATTAATTGTCACAAAGCAAATTTTATTGTATCACAGATATAAAAATAAAATTCTATGATATAAGTACGTCTTCAAATAAGAAGTAGTAATGGTCTGATTAACCAGGTATTGAAAGTAAAATTAGATTGCCGAACGTTAAAAAAAAATGCGCGTGTAGCACCGTACACGTGTTAGAAGTAAAACTTCTGTAGCTAGATCATTAAGTGGTACCTATACTATACACCTATACCTACCTATACTAAAAGAGATTTAAATTTCCAATTTTGAGATCCAATCTCTGCTTCAAGTTACTTTTAAGTTTCAGACGTCCGATTATTTGAAATTATTTTATACTTGTACTTACTTTTAATACGTCATGTCATTTATTTCCCACCATTCCTTATCTACAATTTGTCGCGCTCGTGGTAATATACTTAACTCATTCAATAGTGTCACTACTATTTGCATCTCGCTCAGATTATATACCATCTGACGTCACGTCTTTAAGCCGTCTCGCTCAAATGTATGCATTGCTTTGCTTGTCTCTGTGCCCAGTCCCTTTATTTAATTGATCGAGTAGGTACGTATTTTCAACTATTCCAAGTTAATGTGTACCTGCGGGGCTACCATAAGGCTTACCACTCACCTCAGTCGCGCAGATAAATGACAAAGAAGATGGCTAAATCAATATATGGACGACTGCCCCAGACATGTACAAAGATTTCTCAACAGCCAATAGCATTTAAATATTCATTCATAAATTTAATTTACTGCGTCTGTATTTAGTTTGTAGAACTTGAAGAAAAAAATAATTAAATATAGGTAAATAAGAGTTGTTACTCAATACTCCGTGATTCCAATATGAGTCCGTGACCTTTGCCGTCGCTAGAAATAAGCACCATTTTGCAATAACATGCAACATAACGCCATCTAGCCACTCCTCTGGAAACCTCCTGTTTTCAACAGTTTTGCTAGTTGGCAATTATGTTGCATGTTATTTTTAACGATGGCAAAAGTCACTAATCAATGGCGGAATCATAGAGTATGAAGTGACAACTCTTAATTATTTAATCATTTCCTTCAAGTACTACAAACTAACTAAAGACGCAGTAATTTATGAGAGAATATTTAAATGCTATTAATTGGCTGTTGAGAAGTCTTTGTACATGTCTGGGGCAGTCATTTTGCCAAATTGCCAACTCCTTTCGCGTCTCAATGATGTTTCTCCATAAAATAGCGCGCATTCATTATGATATGACATTAAATTGTGACAAAATGCGTGGCTGGGGTGACTGGCGTGCCTTATGCTACCCCCGCTAACCTATACATACCTACTTTGCTAGGATTTTTTAGGGTTACTTCATCGCGAAGCGATGACGTAACTCTTATTTAATTTTATTCTTGATATTTCCTTAGTCCGCCATACGACATACCTCGATTTTGATATTTTACTTCAACATTATTGACTGGCATGAAGCATTAACTTTAAAATTACAAAAGCTTATTAAAATCAAAATCGTATAATTTCAACAGTTATAACAACAATTCAACTTTAAAATATGTATTACAAAAATTACATACAAACAAATAAGCGAAACAATAAGCCATTAAACTTATGGCTCTGTAAGCTGTAGACCTCGCTTTGGCCGTTTACTACAGATAAACATTAAATAGGTAGGTATAACACGTACTTAGTAGCTAAACTGCTAATTTGTGACTTGAACTGCACTATATAATAAAAAGTGGCTTTAGAACAGTTCTAGGTACCTACTTATTGTTTTCAAGAAGTCTTAATGCAGCCATCCATCACATCGGAATTTGCTTGAAAACTAAATATCACATTTGGATGATTCTAAGTGACTTTATGCGATTACTAGCTGCCCGTTGCGCGACTACGCAGCGCGTTTTAGGTACCTATTCCATAGTTACCGGCCACAAAACGATTCGTTTATCATTTTAGAAATCCATATCGACCCGTGTGACATTGATGAAACTCTTTTCTTACAAACTGTATGGATCGCATCGCACAACTGTCAAACATAAGTTCCGGTTCCAACAAAGAGGTTGAACGAAGTAGTTTTTGGTCACGTCACTGGTTTTGGCCATACCGGAAATCAAGAACTCGTGGAAGAATGCTTAAAATAATTTTTATTTGTTAACGTTTCATCAGGTTTTTCTCTCACTAATTAACATTCTTTATTGTACGAATGTATTATTATCTTATCTGATTAGTTAAAAACCGTATTGAAAATAGTTGCGGTTTTAAAAGTCTTCAGCCGACCCTGACGTCACCGATTCCAATTTCCGTTACATTTCTTAGCCACTCGTGATAGCACCCGGCTAGTGGCAATTGAAAAGCAAATGTATGAATAACCCACAGTTGAGAGGTTAAATAAATTTTACCCCCGTGCCCCAAGAAGTTTTACTTCAAAAATATTTATAATATTTATCTATCTAACAAACTCCCCCCCTCCCCTCCCCCTCTTACCCCTGCATCACAAATCCAGGTGGCTCCACTTCTTAAATCTATAATTTGGACCTACAGATTATTGCTGCCAAAGGACATCCTAACGCCGTATAATTAGACGTAGAACGGCCGCTAATATCATTTGTTGTCTGTATAACATCTACATAGTCCCTATAGCGACAAATATAAATGTAAAAGTTCTAGGAAATTAGTTGTAGCGAATGTTCGGCCAGAGTCCTGCAAGTCAGGATGCATAAAACATAAACATTTACATACAGGCACATACATTGCTTCTGGCCCCACACTAGAACCCCTGTGTCGCGGGAACCAGAAACAGCGACATAAGAATAATAAAAATATTTATTTACCAAAAAACACGGTCAGAAAATGGTACATTAGTAAGTACTTCATAAACATGTAAACTTCCAAGATCTGGGATTGCATTATCGACCCGTGGCTTTGCTCGAGGAATAAATAAAAATCTTGTCTAAGTCTTGGGTGTTTAGGTACATTTTTCTGATGTCGCTGTTTCTGGTTCTCACGACACAGGATGGTTTTGTGTAGGGCCAGAAGCAATATATGTATGTGCCTGTATGTAAATGTAAATGTTATAATGGCTTAGCGTTGCGTGCGGGCCACCCAGACGAGACCATCACAGGACAGTCGCGCGCTCGGGCGAGCCCGCGTGCCTCACAGTTTACCCTACTTATGCACACGCACGATTACTCAACCAGTTATAAAATACTAGAAGTGTATCGCACATTGTGTAATGCAGACCGCAAGGGACCGGTGATATTAGCATATTAGCGGGCCACGAACTTGTTTCGTGATTTTCGGCTTAGTCCGTACTCCTCACAGATCAGTGGTACTCCTCCTCAGGCCCAGTTCGTCCGCTTTTTTGTATGCCAGTCGCAATGTAGAATGCCTAGATAGATTATGGACGGACCGGGCGAGATCGGACGGCCATTCAACCACTTGCTTGCTTTTTGGTTTGTACGCTTTGCAACGACGTCTCAAATAGGTTAATAACACTGGTGAAGGTATTGGTTTCTAACAATCGTGCATGTGTAATTGATTCTTTAAAATCTGCTGATCCATTTTGGACCAAGTGGCCGACCAATAAATTTTTAGAGACATTAACATTTCATAGGTAGCTAAACTGGTTCCGATATCATGTATAACCACATAAAGTTAGATCACACTTTCTCACTTAGTCTTCCTCGTTCACTCAACTATGTCAGACTCAAATTGATATCCAGAATCCATCTACCGTGATACCGTCTCATATAACTGCAGCTGTGCTCCCGAAACCCCATTCAAAGTGACAAATAACGTTTCACTCGAAGAGAAGGGTTAACATACAGTGAATGGCGATACGATTAAGTAATATGGCGATACGGTTAATATGTATAAAATCGTTTGTGCTGCTTGACCTGTCATATTATAGCCAACTTCAAATGAAAAGAAATCATTTAGGCCCGCCCCTATTGATAAAACGTTATCAGCTCTGCGAGAGATGTCTCATATCATATGTCTCATAGACGGCTTCTGATTTTGACTTTGGATATAAAGTTTTAAGGGCCCGTTGAACCACGTTTGTGAGAAAACTTAGAATAAAAAACTTATTATACGTTAAACCTTAGGCCATAGCTTCAGATAGTAAGTGAATACAACTCTTCACAATTTCACAAAAGCTAATTTATCGTACTTTAGAAGCAGCTGCAAACCAACTCAAAGCGGTTCTTTCTTTCAGTTCCAGACAACCCGAAGGAGATCAGTGCTTGGATCTCCAACAACGCCCAGGCGAGCTTTTTCAGCATGGCTGTTCATGGACATACGTACTACAGACTTAATTATCCTTTAAAACTGAACAAGTAAGTGTCGTTTGAAAATAAAAGTGTTATACGGAGATATTTCGTCACTCATAATTTCATTGTAATGCACGCAAGTAATTGACAAAACAAGAAGTACACATAATACTTACACAAAGGCTAGCTGTCACTGAATTCTTCATTTAGACGTCATAATCCTATCTGAGAACTTATTAATAGTTTTTATTTTCATTCAAACCCTAACGCCCCCTTGTGTCGAAGTTGTTTTCTTATGCCGGTGACTATGAAGAGATGTATAATTGTCTGTAATTGTTTGTGAGATAAAAGCAAAAAAAACTGAAAAAATTAACTGTTCCCCTCCTCCCCCGCCACCGGCTCACTCCCACCCCTCGGGTAGATACTTTTAGTATGTTCATCTATATTAACTCCATTTTCAGAACAACACGTATTATTCGGTCTGATTACCATAATTTGACTAGGCATGTTTAAAACTAGAGCATATTTCAGCTCAACATTATTATGTTCATTGGTCGGACATCATTTATTTCAATAAAATTATCCCACTTCGAAGAAATAATCGAAATAAAATGATCGAAAAATTGGTGAGCACTCATTAAATTGAATGTATCTCTAATTCTCTAGTAATATGCGTGTCATTTAGCAGAATTTGTTGTAGAGGCTCGAGTGAGCAGTCCTCTAAGGCGCCCGGTATCGTCGAAATTAGCAACTGGGTTTGTGGTGGTTGAAATTTTCACAAATTATAAAAGAAATATGATAAAATAAAGTATACAGGGTGTAATCGTCAAGTGTGTCTAGGCGATTACAGACGACGAGTTGAAGCAGTCGCCGTGACCGAAATCGGTCGGACCACATCATCATTCAGTATCCATTACAGACTGAGATTACAGATATTATAAACCAAAATATAATACAAAGTACGTTACCTAATCAGTAAAAGACATCAATAACTTGTTAAAAATAAAACGAGAAATATCCAAAATGTTGACATTATACATTTAGTACGAGATTAGCAGAAAGGTATTAGTTTTCTTTGATCAACACTAAGGTAAGGTATTCCGATTTAAAACTTTTCATCAGGACACCAGCTCTTAGAACTTGCACAGATTAATAAGAACTTGCGTATAGTAGACGCCAAACAACTTGAGCAAAATGTGACGTGGTGGGGGAAAGTTTGCGCATGTACACTTACGTGCAAAAAAAACGACACACTTAAAATTCTCAAAACAAATCGTACCTACAGTATACTGCATGAATCTTAGTGCACAATACTATATAGGTACTTACTTAGTTCAATCGATAGAAAATGAGAAAATCTACTGTACCATTTGCATGAGGGACTGAGCGGTAACAGGTGCACAATAACTGTTTGAGACACGCGAAGTAGGTACTTTTGCTGCGAACTATACAGATTTAATGGTATGGGGATATGACTATCAAAATAAAACTGTAAATTATTTAGCGACATTTGTCGTCTTTATTGGTGTCTATTAACAAAGAATAATTATTTGACAAAAGACAAGATTTTTTTATGGGATACCTACGATTGAAATTCCCTAAAAATACGTTTTTCCACGTACACCTATAAAACATAATAATATCTCCATCGATAGAAAACTCATCATATACCATCTTTCTGGCTTGCCTTTTTAAAACTACGTTCGGACGTCGAGGCATTTTTTATCCGTGATTTCATTGCACGCAAGTGTATTGGGCAGCGACGAGACGTGGACTCAAAGCGGGAAACGATGGTTGACCAATAGCGTGGCTAGGCGCGCTCGATGCGATGCTCCTTCCGCACGCCGCGTCCCGCACCCCATACCGTGGTGCGCAGTTTCATATATCAGATGGTTTCTGCGCATGCAAGGTCATTTGTTCAAGTTGTTTGGCGTCTACTATACTAAATATTAGATTTTATGGATGTCTCGTGCAGACGAGTGTAAGACCTAATGATTCTTGGACAAATTTTATTTTTACCATTATCTATCTGCATCGAATAGTGCTAAAAATAATTAGTGCTTTTTAGGGTTCCGTACCCGAAGGGTGCCAAACGGGACCCTATTACTGAGACTTCGCTGTCTGTCCGTCCGTCCGTCCGTCCGTCTGTCTGTCACCAGGCTGTATCTCATGAACCGTGGTAGCTAGACAGTTGAAATTTTCACAGATGATGTATTTCTGTTGCCGCTATAACAACAAATACTAAAAATCAAAAGAAATTTAATATTAAGGGGGGCTCCCATACAACAAACGTGACTTTTTTGCTCATTTTTGCTCGATATTGATAATGGTAGCAGGCTGAAATTAATCCGTTTATGTCTATTATGGCAGCGAGCGTGGATTTAGCACTTAATCTAATTGCTGTAGCGGCCGCGTATGTTGCCTTTATACAGCTGCATGCAGATTAATATTATTGAGTGTATTTCGATGATTGACTAGAAACTGCAAGAGGAGATAAATAAAATCAAATTAGCGTTTGTCAAAGTTGCTACACAATAAACAGGTTAACTTTGAATAAACATCAAGTTCTCAAGTATGACTGACTAACTGACTGACTGACTGACTGACTGACTGACTGACTGACTGACTGACTGACTGACTGACTGACTGACTGACTGACTGACTGACTGACTGACTGACTGACTGACTGACTGACTGACTGACTGACTGACTGACTGACTGACGGACCGACCGACCGACCGACCGACCGACCGACCGACCGACCGACCGACCGACCGACCGACCGACCGACTGACTGACTGACTGACTGACTGACTGACTGACTGACTGACTGACTGACTGACTGAGAAGAAGTTCAATATGTTATCATGGAAAGACTAGAAGAATTTAGCTACATGTTACTTGTGGCTTTGTGAACTAAAATATAACAAAATTTTAAATTCGTACACAAAAAGTAAATCGTGTATATCCGCTTGAGGCTTGATTAAATAGTATCGATTCCAATAGGCTTGTGGCCTGTCAAGTCAAAATACTTAGATACTTTTTATGAACTGTCAAAACGGAACGTTTGTTCCGGAGTTCTATGAAATAACAACAGAATGACGTCATGTAAAAGTGCCATCAAATGCTGTCTTTTTTTGCACACAATTGACTTTATAAAATATATCTGCTGGAAATATACAATTCTGAGAATGTCAAGCCATTTTGTACATAATGCTTCAACTTCCGAACGGGCGGTAGTATACAAAAATATTAATATTATATTGACGTTGACTAAGTAATATGTATGATTTTATGGTCAATAAAAATTTTGAACTGAACTGAACTGAACTGTTCCTAGATTTATTGGATTACCTTGGCCACAAGCCTATTGTATAACTTTTTGACTTTTGACTATTAGTTCAGAAATTCTGTGTTTTCAGACAAACAAATTAATAAAGTTTTGAAACTTGTCTGCCAAGGCCATGATACCTTTGGGTATGGAAGAAACGCACAACTCTCCCTCAACTACTGGACCAATTTAAAAAAAAAAAAGTAATATAACATTTTTAAACAAAGCTTTTATTTAATGCCCTAAAAAAAAAAATTCAATTCAATCAAATGCGTCATTTTATTACATTACACAATTTATACGATATAAAAGCTTGTTGCGAGATTTACTTGTGTAGACTTAATTAGGTGGGTAGGCACCTATTTGCACAGACTTGGAGATAAATCCCGCAACAAGCTTTTATATCGTATAAATTGTGTAATGTAATAAAATGACGCATTTGATTGAATTGAAATTTTATTTTCTTCTTTTTAGGGCATTAAATAAAAGCTTTGTTTAAAAATGTTTTTTACTTTTAATTTATTTTTTATTATTTAACTTGCACTGTATGTATGTATGTTTGTTTGTTTGTTTGTTTGTTTGTGGGTATCACGGTTCGCGTCAAAAATGTCGGCGCAATTAATACGATAACAAAGCTTGTTGCGAGATTTACTTGTGTAGACTTAATCAGGTGGTAGGGACTATTTGCACAGACTTGGAGATAAATCCCGCAACAAGCTTTTATATCGTATTAATTGTGTAATTTAATAAAATAACGCATTTGATTGAATCGAAATTTTATTTTCTTCTTTTTAGGGCATTAAATAAAAGCTTTGTTTAAAATGTTTTTTTACTTTTAATTTATTTTTAACTTTTTAGTCTTTATCATTACAGCGAGGCAATTCTGGCGCTAGCGAGATCATGTCCATGGTCGAAATATCGATTTTGAGATACCGAAATCTCTATCAAAAACAAGAAAAAGCTATTCTTACGACTAGCCTTTCGACGAACCGAGATATCTCGACCCGTTTTCGATCATAATAAATATAAATCGAGATAATTTTCGACGGATTTAGGCGGTATCAAAACAGATATCTTGACTGGGGAGATGATCTCGATAGCGCGAGAATCGGGGGCCTGGACAAAACATCTAATCTAGAATTAGAGTGCTTGTGAAGACGAATCAAATGAGACCAAACACGATAGGATTGCGTCGTTTGGTAACAGAGTTCCCATGGCCACCTTCCGGCTCCAGCATCAGATCAGCTCCATGTCATAAAAAATATTTTAGGATCAAAGTACTTGTCAATATAAATCAAATGAGCCGAAACACAATAGGATTGTGTCGTTTGGTAACAGGGTTCCCATGGCCAGCTTCAGGCTGCAGCATCAGATCAACTCCATGTCATAAAAAATATTCTAGAATCAAAGTACTTGTCAATATAAATCAAATGACCCCAAACACAATAGGATTGCGTCGTTTGGTAACAGGGTTCCCATGGCCATCTTCAGGCTCCAGCATCAGATCAGCTCCATGTCATAAAAAATATTCTAGGATCAAAGTACTTGTCAATATAAATCAAATGAGCCCAAACACAATAGGATTGCGTCGTTTGGTAACAGGGTTCCCATGGCCACCTTCCGGCTCCAGCATCAGATCAGCTCCAAGTCAAAAAAATATTGCATTGTCATCCAACTTACATACGTATGCAAAATTTCAGCTCAATCGGATAACGGGAAGTGGGTCAAATTCAAGCCGACATTTTTGACGCGAACCGTGATACCCACAAACAAACAAACAAACAAACAAACAAACATACATACAGTGCAAGTTAAATAAAAGCTTTTAATAATAAAAAGCTTTTAAAAAGGTATCGACGCGAAATTTTGTCTTCTTGATTTACTCATACACATATTTTAACAATTATGTACGGTTTTCGAATAAAAAGTGAAAAACTGTTAACTGGGACAAACTTTACGGCGAGGGGGGGAGTAGCGTCAGAGGGGGGGGGGGGGGGGGGGGAGAGTTTTGCATTTTGAACTCCACACCCGAAAGGTATCATGGCACACAAGTTTCAAAACTTTATTAATTTGTTTGTTATTCCCACACATCGAATTATTAATCAATGATTACACAGAACTACTTAGTTAAAGAACTAATAAATAAAAATCATGGGTGTATATTTGTTTCTATGTATGTTTGTTTTGTATCTGTGTTTGTCCTCGTGTTTCTCCGTAACTATGAATCGGATTTTGACCATTATTTTCAATAATCCATTGCATCACCTTCATTACAGATGGTACCATTCCTGCCAGTCGTGGAACGGAAAAACCGGGGAGTGGCAGATCTGGGTCAACGCGGAAAGAGTTGGCAGGGGATTCCATAATAGAGTAAGAAAGAACTTTGTTACAATGCCTAGAGCTGTAGCTGAAGACTAATAGGACTAATACTAATTGTCATTTTGTACAATGCAATGTACATTGGGCCTTACGAGGATAAACCAGTTAGGACACTTCGTAAAGGGGCCCAATTATGCTTGCACAATGACCACTCAGAGCCAAGACGACGACGAAGCTCAACTTTAGGTACCACCTACCCATTATTTTGCATTATAAGTGTCTGACTAAAACTGAAATGGTTGGACTTTGAATTTGACCTATCTTTCCGGTCTAATAGAGAAGCAAAATCAGCAAGTTAAATTGCAGTTTTCATAAATGACGAGATGTTTTACATTAGGTAACAATGAGATGGTGTTTTGTTTATGGTAACTGTAATAAATACAAACCTGCTAGACTGGCGTCATGAATAAAACCAGAACATCTGAAACTTCTCGATCCAATTATTTGGATACATTCATTTTTATTCCACCATTGCCACCACATTGTAAACCGCGCCTGTACATATGTGGTCTAAACTATATACAGCGATGGAATATTTTTTGCAATTTAGCATAGAAGTTGTAAAGTCAGCATCATAACGATTCTCAAAAAGATCCACCCATCCTAACAAACCGTCTTCTACGAAACATCAACATTTCGAAAGTGTCACAATTGAAGTCAACATCCAAGTTATGATGAAAATCATTATTTTAGTAACTTGCGTGCTTACATACATATGTGATGCGAACTATACGCTATCTTCAGCGATGGGCAAAGGGCGAACCTTTAGTTGCAGATTAAGCAAATTAATCAAATGAGAAGACTTTCGCGATAAATTAGTTTAGTGAAAACTGAAATTTCAAAATCGTAAGTCATGGAAATGGAGTTATGAATGATGCTAACGGCATGTGTGTAGCCTACCGCTGCCACGCTGTATGTTACAGCATGCTAACGGCATGGGCGTAGCCTACCGCTGCCACGCTGTATGTTACAGTATGCTAACGGCATGGGCGGAGCCTACCGCTGCCACGCTGTATGTTACAGTATGCTAACGGCATGGGCGTAGCCTACCGCTGCCACGCTGTATGTTACAGTATGCTAACGGCATGGGCGGAGCCTACCGCTGCCACGCTGTATGTTACAGTATGCTAACGGCATGGGCGTAGCCTACCGCTGCCACGCTGTATGTTACAGTATGCTAACGGCATGGGCGTAGCCTACCGCTGCCACGCGGTATGTTACAGTATGCTAACGGCATGGGCGGAGCCTACCGCTGCCACGCTGTATGTTACAGTATGCTAACGGCATGGGCGTAGCCTACCGCTGCCACGCTGTATGTTACAGTATGCTAACGGCATGGGCGTAGCCTACCGCTGCCACGCTGTATGTTACAGTATGCTAACGGCATGGGCGTAGCCTACCGCTGCCACGCTGTATATTACAGTATGCTAACGGCATGGGCGTAGCCTACCGCTGCCACGCTGTATGTTACAGTATGCTAACGGCATGGGCGTAGCCTACCGCTGCCACGCTGTATGTCACAGTATGCTAACGGCATGGGCGTAGCCTACCGCTGCCACGCTGTATGTTACAGTATGCTAACGGCATGGGCGTAGCCTACCGCTGCCACGCTGTATGTTACAGTATGCTAACGGCATGGGCGTAGCCTACCGCTGCCACGCTGTATGTTACAGTATGCTAACGGCATGGGCGTAGCCTACCGCTGCCACGCTGTATGTTACAGTATGCTAAAATAGTGCACCGTATGTTTGTAGAAATGTATCAAAGGAAATGCTTCGTTACATTTGACGTATAATGAAAGATACGTCAAACGCAACTAAGCATTTCCTTTGATCAATAATTATGAAATATCTCCTTGAAATTTTTAAAGTAAAGTTGTATCTTCTATCTAGACATGTGTGTGGATGTAGATATACGATTCTCATGCTTGATAGATAAATCGGACTCTAGTAGAAGGGATAATGTTAATAAGCATGCTATATTTCAGCTGGTTGGTCACGTCATCAAGGGAGGTGGGGTAGCGATCAGCGGCCAGGATCAATCTCTGCTGTATAAAGATGAGTTGGAGCCTATTGCAAGTAAGTGTAAGCGTACTAATATTGCCACTGCTATTGCTGTTGCTGCTGCTGCTCTACATTGCTTTGTTACCCCATTTGATAAGGCGAAGTAATTTCTTCTTCAAATTCTTGCCAAATGATAATTGACTGAAACGTTGCTCTTGATTTCCTCGCAGATATTTTTTTTTGTTTTCCGCAGGACAACCTGGACTCATGGGCGAGATAACCATGGTACAACTATACCATGTAGCACTCACCGCGGGAAAGGCTCACAAGGATCACAAGCACCACCACGCTCACCACTTCAACCACGACGGCCAACCCATACAAGGCCAGCTAGAGAACGTCACAGAACCGCCCCCACCTATACCGACACCTTTAGGAAATGGAAACTTCCTCATCGGAAACCAGATACAGACACTCCCCAACCTAAACATCGCTGGAGCACAACAAGAACAAATGATACCGGTACAACTGTCCAACGGTCTTCAACTACAGCAGCAGTTTGCGAATGGCCAACTGGGTAGCAGAGTCGTGTCGGAACAACTACTGGGGAGTGCGCAACAGAATGGGCTTCAGCAATCACAGAGGTTGCCGGCTCATGGGCTGTCTTTAGAACAACAGTTCTTGAATGGGCACCTGCAACTTGGTGGTGGACCGGGCTCCCAAGTTCTTTCTGGCATTCGACATCCTCAGAATCCAGCGAAAACTACTGTCTTTTTATCTGGGTCCCTGATCAACCCAGCAAATGTTCAGTTCATTGATGACTCTTCACCTCACAGCCTGTTCAGAAGAGAGTCGACGAAGCGGGATAAGAGAGACAACCCTGAGAAGGAACTGAAGGAAGAGATCACTTCAGGTAACTTCTTTGAAGAATCTAAGTTCCTATCTGAAAGGTTCCCGATAAGCCCTATTTTACTGACAAATCTGATATTTTACAATTTATTATGTATCTGTTCATGGGGCTTATCGAGAACAATTGAAACAGGGCCTAAATCTATTAATGTAGTTGTACTATCATTTTATTGAAGTTTTCTGATGTTGAATCTCGGTCTGGGAGACTAAAACGTAACATTAAATATTAAAATGTTAGGTTTTTCGCTGATGTTAGGTCTCGTGCACGACATAGTTGGTTTATATTTACGCTTTTGCAGGTAAAAAGGAGAAGCGTGATCTGGTTTCTCTGCCCGACGGTTCTATAGTGGACGAAGCTTTGTTAAGTCCTCATCTTAACACCAACAGTAATGAGGAAGATCTGACGTTCCAGCAGTCGCTGATGGATGGACTCGCCGGTTTTGTTGGAAACCTCCCGGTGCAAAACGAACAAAAGGACACGGTAAATGTTATAATTATACTGTATTGGGTATACTCAACTACATATTTGTAGTGTGTGTAAATACAAATACTTATAGGTATGCTTCTTGATATGCTATGTAACTGGACTGTTGTATTCAGTGGCGTATTTAGAAATTCGGCGCCCCGGGCTAGAATGTGACCGCCCTTCATATATCAGTTTACATCCTAATTGGTGGATCCGAGAACCTGTCGAGGGCTGTATTTGTATCATTATATTATCTGTGATTTTTATGTATGTACCTATGTAACGATGTTTTGAGTTCTAGAAAAAGGCGCTGTTTTTTTTTGTTTTCGATGAAATTTGCAATATAGCAGTTTTTGGAGGTAAAAAATCGATCGAGCTTGGTTTCATAACTGAAAAATCACTTATTTCCGAGATTTCATGCTTTTTCTCAATAGGATTGGCAATTTCACTTTAGTACAATGAAAAAGAGGCATAAATTCCAATGACAATTAAAAATTTAGTTTCAGCGACTTCAGATCACGTGACACTTTTGGCGGGTGTTCTCGAAGAATTCACACAAAAATGTTTCGTTCAAATAAGGTCGAATCTAAATTCATAATATGCTTTTCATCCTCCTTGCCTTTTTTAAGCTAACAGGCACTTTGTTTTCCTAAAACTCATGAGGAAAACAAAATGCCTGTTTGCTTCTCTTTTGCAGCTGTTTCAAAACAGAGCAGCATATTGATTGATTTTAATGCAGTCTGACAATATGAAATATAATATTTTATTGTGTTTGTACCACCAACCGCCGAGCAAATCTCGGTTCCCAGATATTGTGTATTTATAATCGGTGCAATTGCGAGACGGAATCTCACACGAAGGCACCAGCATGCAAGAAAAAGTACAAAGACATCACGATTCTTGTGTCCTTGTATTATTTAGTTTTGTTAGTTCTCTAGAGGGGCTGTAAATTAGACGCCTCGAGAATTTCACATGGCTAGAATAGAAAGTCGAGACGGGCACCTCGCAAATACTCAGTCACATGGCTAGCAAGTCGAGTGACGAGCAAATCTTACTAGTATGTATACACATGGCGGCGTTAGCCGCCTCAGAAATTTCACATGGCT
The DNA here is from genome assembly GCA_963457715.1 of Argyresthia albistria. Taxonomy (NCBI): domain Eukaryota; kingdom Metazoa; phylum Arthropoda; class Insecta; order Lepidoptera; family Argyresthiidae; genus Argyresthia; species Argyresthia albistria. The sequence continues at coordinate 7,453,990 of OY735254.1, read as the reverse complement.
AGCAAGTCACGTGACGAGTATACCTTACAAGTAGGTACTAACAGGGTGGCATCAGCCGCCTCAGACATTTCAAATGCCTAGCAAGTCGAGTGACGAGTATATCTTACAAGTAGGTACTCACAGGGTGGCGTCGGCCGCCTCAGAAATTTCACCTCATAAGATATTAAACGCCCCGGAAATTTTACATGGCTAGTAAATTGAGTAACGAGGAACTAATAATCCATATTACCTTTATATTTAATTATATAATCTTATCCTTTGCGGGAGGCAGTTTTGAAATTCTCCTTCATAAAATATAAACTAATCTATTAATAAGTAAGAAAAAATATTTTTTATAAAAAGAAAAAAGTTTTTTGATCAGGGCGGACAGCAGACTATAAGGGGCGGCCGCCGCCCCTTGCTGTCTGTCGCCCCGGGAGTATAGTCCCCGCAGGAGTACGGTAAATATGCCACTGGTTGTATTATACACATAGTTGTTGTTGTACACCAAGGTCTACTCCTAGTCTCCTACTCATCAATCAATATGCCTCATTCTTACTTGGTTTGCTGTAGTAGATATCTAACTAGAGATAAGCTCGTCTTTGTACACTTTTATTTATTTATTTTTTGTCCTGTGTAGTTTTTATGTGCAATAAAGAAATTTTGAATTATAGAATCTCGATTGGCTCCACATAACGATGTATCACTTATTTTCATGACGAAGACGACTTGTTTCTATTATGTTAGAATATCATTCCTAACTTACAGGTGGACGAGAGAGAACCAGCTGAGGCCGAAGTGAAAGCAGTGATGGAAGTGTGCAGCGGCTGCGCCCCCGAGCCCTTCAAGAAGGCTCTAGTGCTGTCGTGGAGGTCGGTTGCTAAGAAGTTGTTTAGTGGCACACACTACTACAAAGGCGTACCAATTTGCAGGGCTTTTTAGCACCTGCACAGTGCACTTCACTAGAAAATTCCGTTCCTTCAAAGCATAAAAGAACTTGGCGTGTTGTTGGAAATATGAGGCGTCTGATCTTGCGAAATGATGCATATTTTGACAGATATTCAGGGTGTTCGGAAGAACGTTTTACATCTAAAAATGTTAAAGCTTGCTTAACGTTTCATTAAAAAAAAAACTAAAAGTGATGGAAGATTTCTGACTTTTCAAAAACATTTATAGAGTGTGAGCTTTTGAGTAATATGAAGTTTGCTTTGATATCTTTGTCGTAACCAGAGTTATTCATTGTTATTTACCTAGCCGGACCATTTCAACGAAACTCTACTTACGTGGAAAATTAAAGGTTTTGCGAAATGTATCAATGCAAAGGACAAAATAATGAAACGGCTGTTACTGAAATAATTACACAAATAAATATTATGGCTTATTTTCGTTCCTACATAGTCACAAGGGCTATTTTTCTCTTTCTTTTCTTTTTCACTCTCTAAAGGAAGCGCCTGACTTTTTTAAATGCAACGCGAAGTCAAGTTTTAACTAAAATAAAAACTTTCTTTTCACGTTTCAATTTTTATAACTTTATTTCTAGCAATAATCTGCGACAAATATTAATTTTAAAACGACCTACCAATTATTGCAAATCTAATAAAAATAAAAATCAAAACAGAACAAAACCATAGAAAAAAAGTTGGAGTTGAAGGTATGAAATTGACGAAATTCCAAAAAAACGTATTAAAAATATCCTTGGGGCCTAGGCCTAATCATTTGGCTTGAGTAGGTAGCAAATGACCCCACCTACCTCCCATTTTTCTATGTAAAACGTTCTGCCGAACACCCTGTATATCGTATCGTATTGGATGGCAGTAGTTGAGCTATCAGAGCAACGTCAGGGCCGGGAGCCACGTAAGGAATCGCATGGCAATAGCTGTAGCGAGAGCGCAAAATGCCAGTTTTGGCTTGTCGATGGTGCTGAGACGCGCCGCGCGGGCTACAAACATACTGGAACTTTGCGCCTTCGTTATGGCTTCTGCCATGCGATTCCGTACGCGACTTATGACCCAGGTTTCTCCACTCTGGTCGCATTAACTAGAGAAATGGACTTGGACACAATTTGTGCTGTGCCTAAGAGGCTTTAGAATATATGTTATCATTATTACCTAATAATTTAAGTAAAAGTATAAGGTAAACAAGTGCTAGGTAAACAAGTGCTAGGTAAACAAGTGCTAGGGCTATAATAAGATTTATCTGTTTAAAATACATAATTCTATGTTTTGCGAGTCATCGAATTATTATAATTGTTCTTAAATTGGCCTGCCATCGAAACATTTTGTAATTTATTACTAGTTCGTAAGTTTGGTAGCAAATTTTTATTTTAATATTCGACATACTTTGTAGAATGTTTTCCAACTTTGTTACCAGTTTTTAACAATAAACTTGTCGGAATTATTTTTTCTATACTTTATTTGAACCATGCTTAGATAAGCATGATGAGATCTGATGCCTGGATAACATGATGAGATCTGATGCCTGGATAACATGATGAGATCTGATGCCTGGATAATATTATAGGATAGTGACTTACCTTAGACTTGTGCACATGTTGATGATGGTACTCGGAGTCTATCTCAGGTTCGCTGAAGTAGCTCTGGTCCTGCAAAACAATGCCTCCTTTAGTGACACAGAACATTGACATCTGTTTTTGAAAGGATGGAGCAATGCTAGTTTTTCGACTATAAAATATCGTGCGCCCATATCAAATTAATAGAGGATGAAATACGAATATTTCCCAACCTTGCACAGATTTCGCGTTAGCAAAAATAACAAGCAAACTTTTGCATTCAACATTTTGGGTAAAAAAATCCTATTGTTCACTTCATACGAACTGGGACTCGACAAGATATAAGTGAGCGAGGTACAGTCAGAATCAGATATAATTAGCACGTAGGCTGTGAAACAGATCTTCGTTCATATCACCAACAAACACCTATACAGCGAAAGTGTCAAAATGATGTCATCTACTATACTCGCCACCAATTTCCCAGTTTGATTTGTTTTTCATCAAAATTTACTCAAATGCCTATGTTAATTGCGTGCCTCATTGTTTACCCAATTTTATGTTAAGAGTCCTTAATTGACCTTTGTCCAATATAGTATCTTGATGTGGACTCAGATCCCAAATAAACAAACCCATGTTAGAGCATGGTCAAATAATTTTATATTTTGGCTGTTATCTACACAGGTTTCTGGTTGTTTATTATGTGCAGATCTATTTGAGTATCTTGCGTACATGTAGACTTACGTCCCAGCATTGGATTTTGTTGAATGGGTGGTATATTTACTGGATCTGACTTGCAGATTATAAACTATGTACTAGATAGCAATAGACTCGTATACTCGTATACAGATTGGGATATTTGCATTCATTTTGCAACGCTTGCTCTAGTAAATCAACAAGGAATGGAGGATGTCTGCTGGATAAGGCAAGGCGTGTGTACCATGCTGTTCCACGGCCAAATAACTCCGGAAAACTATTGGAAAGATATGTTCGATTCGATCTGAGTAAACAATTGCAAACGGTATTGTTTAACTTGGCGCTTTTGGCGGAGATTAGACAAAAGTAAAAATTTCTGTGAAAATTTCAACTGTCTAACTATTACGGCTTATGAGATACAGCCCGGTGACAGATGGTCAGACAGAACACACAGATAGACAGACAGATATACATACAGACAGACAAACTTTTGACTAGCAGTAAAATAGCGTAGAACGGAGAGGAGTTTAAAGAGCTGGCCGTCAACCTCCAGCAGTGGAGAGGCACCACAAGAAGAAGAAGAAGAAGAAGATAGTGTATTGCCCACTAACCTGGTCCCAGCTGGAAGGTCCGGAGCAGGTGACGGTGACGGTGTTGGCGGAGGGCATGGTCAGCGAGCCTACGCCGACGGCTCCGGGGAACACCCCGCCGCCGATGTCGGCCGACTCAAACAGCCGCAGCACGGAGCGGTCGCGGATGTCGCGCAGGTGGGCCCTGCACCGAAATAAGTACAATTTTAGGTTTCCGTACCCGAAGGCTATGCTTATACCCAGCAGTGGGCGAAAACAAGTTGCCGATGATGATGACCCGAAGGGTGCCAAGCGGGACCAATAGACTAGCACCTGACATTTTTTGGACAGTAACGAGATGAAGATTAAAGATATTGAAATGTCAGGCACTTGTTTCTTGTACGCTGGTGCAGAAGCCTTCGTGTGAGAGTCAGACTCGCACTTAACCAAAGCATTATGTACATAATTGAAACAAAAAGTAAATTTTAGAAAAAACCGACTTCCATAAACCCTTTGATTAGATTGAGTTTAATACAAACTGTAACCCCTTATCATTATGAAAAACACAAAAATCACTATAGGTCTGCCTACAATATTTGAAGAGTTCCCTCGATTTCTCCAGGATCCCATCATCAGATCCTGACCTGGTGTCAATGGGACCAATGGGAAGGTACACCCTTTCAAACAAAAAAATAATTTTCCAAATCGGTCCATCCGTTTAGGCGCTATCGGGGTGCAGACATAAAAAAAAAAACATTTGGACGAATTGTAAACCTCCTCCTTTGGAAGTCGGTTAAAAAGGGCTTGAGAATCATATCAATAGTATTTTATGAAGTAAATTTTATGAAAAAAGACAGCATTTGATTCCACTCGTCACATGACCTCACGAAGTGCTTTTTCAATGAACTCGGTAAAAGTACCGTTTTGACAGTAAAGTTCTTAAAAAGTATCTATTTTGACTAGCAGAACGCAAGCCTAATGTTCCGAAGGGAGAACACCGCTCGGCCACAGACGCTTATTTTTTCCCTTCACATTTCTACCGTCTTTAAAAAGGAAGTCTTCAATTCAGATGGGTTTATTTATTTTAATTTAAATGATGGGTTTATATTTATACTTTATTGCACAAAAACAGAATACAGCCACTTAATAATGGAAAAAAAACATGTTCAAAGGCGAGCTTATCTCTAATAAGAGATCTCTTAGTAAGTTCTCTTCTTAGTAAGTTTATGTGTCTTCAGCGATTTCCCATAGATGGCTGGACACACAACATGCACACAACTCACTCCTTTACGCACAAAAAAAGGAGTATCGGATAACTGCCCACCATGTCGTTCAATCATGACATTTGGCACAAAGCAAGGTCTTATAGCACAAATAAAGGGAAAAATCTGAAAACTGCAAATTTCTGTTCTTCTACCAAAATATTCAATTTGGCTTACATGCATGACATAATAATTTAGTTTTTTTTATGTGGAAACCTAATTTATTAATTAGATTTCCACATGTTACGCTCTCCATGTGTAATCAGAACCCTTGGTGCGCCAGTCCTACTTGCACTTGGCCGTTTTTTTTGAGGTAGGTACCTGCCTTGCCTACTTAAAAATACTTACAGGCTCTGATTCTCAAGGCATGGCATGGCAAGGCAATATAACCTACCTCAAAAAAACGACACCAAATTGTAGTTTTGTACCTTCATTGGTGAGTGTGGTTAAAATTTCGTTATTTCTTACTTTTTAGTTCATTTCTAGTCTACCTAATTGTTTTAAATTATTTATTATTATTCGGACCGACGGATATTTTTATTTTCTTTTTGATAGTATTAATAGTCGTACGTATCTCGTTTCTTAAATATTTCTTTCATCAAGATAACCGACTCCCATGAATGTCAAGGGCTGCCTGCCTGCTTGCAGATCAAAATCTATCACAAAGCGAGACTAAGCTGCTTTCAATGAATTTATAAATTTTCCAATAAAATCCGCTTTGTTCATTGTCTAGTCGAGAAGAGGATTACCTGAATGAAAAGTTTAATACGTATTCTATCAAATTATAACAATGTACACTTTTGTTACTGTATATCCGTGTAATATTACATATTATTCAATATAACTTGCCCTAACAATACGTAGTCGATAAATTATTATCGGCGATACACTCAGAGTTATAGCAGCTTACGACGAGGCTTAAATTAAGTCTGAGAGAAATCTTGAAATGTGAACTAGATGCCGTCTCCTTGTTTTTTTAACCTGGATGGATCCCTGAGGGGCGGGAACTAGTCTGATATCTTTAATCTTATCACCAAAATAGTGAAATGTCCGCAAGTTCTTGATCACATGTGGATGCTCACGTCATTATTGAGGACAGGCGCTGGTCATGGCCATCGGGAAACCAAAAGATGCCCATAGTTTCGGAGACTTGGCCTCTGCAGTGTGCAAACGCTTATTCGAGTATTTGTCCACTTCCGGTTCCCGGACGGACTTCTGGTTATCGAAATTGAGTCATGCGACCCCTAAAACCTATGCCAGGATACCTCACATGCCCCTATCGACCAGAATTGAGTTAGAATACGACTTTTTTTAAGTTGAAACTCCGTTAGGCCGCCATCTTAAATTTTGACAAAATTCTGCTTGGCAGCATGCAGAATCGAATTCAGCAGGCTTTTTTACTTCGGAAAAGTCACGTTGCCAAAATGGTTCATGAAATGCCGTTGAACTTGAAAATGTAAATATAAAACACCAGTCTATTTTAAGTTTTGAGCCGGTATTACTTATAAGTAAGAAGTTTAAATGGATGTGTTCTCCAACACGGGTTTTGGAAAACTGGAAATTATTTCTCTGACACGACACGGACGAACAAAGGTCCCGAGTGAGTATTATTACCTGCATAGTTTAATAATAGGTACTCAAAGAGGACTCTAGCTAGGCTACCATTTATTAGATTTTTCTCAGGTTTTTTTATGAAAAGGAAATAAAGAAAAGATAGAACTTTATTGCTACACAAAGCAAATTAACTCCCTTTGTAGGTACGAAAGGTGCAGCTTTTTCTCGTTTCATTTGACACCTATTTGACTGTCATACATTGTAGTGCCACCAACTTGATAGCATCAAGTTAGATTTCATAGTGGCGGATGTAGTATTTTTGATGGCGGAATGGCGGATGACAAGGCCGTAATATTTTTTTCCCACCTGGTTTGTTAGTTTGTGGCACTGTAGTTACCTGTTGTTTTCAGAACACGATTTCTCATTTTTCCAAAATCTTTTATTTACGTTGCGTAGGAAAATCGTAGAGACATAGGTGGTACAGTTCTTATCCCGAAAACCACAGACTTTCTATCGGCCAATAGTTTAGTTCTTCGAGTCGCTAAAGAATACCCATAAAATCAAGCGTTTTCCCAAACCCTCTCCAGAGGCACAATTGTGCCCACTTTTAGCCAGTTTTTCAAAAGATTTATACAAGTGCATTATACATAATCTTATCTATCTATCAGCCTATAGAGAGTGCGCTGATATTCACGATGATATTAAAGGGTTTGTTCGCATGAAACTTGACCATAGGCATTATTGCAAAATATAGCGTTAAAATATGAGACACGCGGATCCTTGTCAACGGCAGACGGGCCCAAATCTGTAAGTACAATGGCAGTTCAGTGACAAGGACGCCACGACGACGCTTAACTTTAGATATCCATTATCTGGCATTTGAAGTGAATATTTATGCAATTAAAACCCGGTCTTTCAAAAGATGGATAAACTGTGAAATGTCAAATGCCTCAGATAAACAGAAACATCGTAATAAGCATGCAGCATTAAATAAACGATATCTGAGGAGTGAGGGATAGGCACTACCTAAATGTAGAAATGAAAGTAATTTATCAATCAATTTACCATTAATTGGCTAAAATGATACTCCACACGCAAGATAGTGGAAGATAACATATTTGGCCCGAGACACATTATTGTATTTAACAGGTAGCGATTTTCACTATAGTTGCTAATCAAATTATTTGAAGTATAGTAAGTGGAAATGGAGTTACTGGCCTCAACTGTAGATGTATATGTACCTATAAGTGACGAGGAGGCCACACAAACGGAAGTGTACAGCAGTCAAGAAAGTCAAGCAGGGAGTAGCCGTAGCACGGGTTACTCCCAGGACTCCAAGAGCCCATTGTTCTCTATTCCCACCGACTTGTACAGACTTTAAAAGTTTTCCATATTTGGTGCTTGGCCAAATATGGAAAACTTTTAAAGTCTATACATGCATTCCCATCAACTCCAAGAGATTTATTCAAAGTACAGTCGGTAAGTGAAATGCCTTGCGGTACAGTGTAAGCTGGCTGCGGTGCTGACATCAGGTTGATCATAAACTCGATCCGTGCGTGTGCCCTCTTACAAGCCGGCTATTGCTACTCGATGGTACCTAGTTTCGTAATTTCTTTATTGCACTCTCATAAAATGATACAGATAGCTTATATTAGAAAAACTATCTACAAGAGCGGGCTTATCTTTACTAAAAATTCTCTTCCAGCAAGCAGTTAGTTGTCATTAGACTGTGTCAAAGGCCTTATTAGGGATTCTTCTAGGTGAAAACTTGAATTAATTGGCTTAGTTTGACCTTTTATATCGGATGAACAGATGGAATTTTTATAAAAAACAAATAAACATGACTCCTTTGTGCTAACCACGTTTGGGTTGTAGCGATTTTTTTACATTTTAAAACCCCATATCTCCGCCATTTTGAAAAAATCCAAAACTGGATAAACAAAAAAGAACATTTAATTATCGAACCGACTCACAAAATTTCACTAGAATCGGTTGAGAAATGTGAACTGTAAGGGAGAACGTGATAGATACACGAAAGCATTTTTGTACAATCCTGAAACGGAGACACTTCGCTTGCTTCGCTTGATCGGTCAATGATACTATGGGCGGGGAGCAAAATTCAGGGGTTTAGAAAAGGGTAATCAAAGGAAAGCGGGTGTCATCTGATATTTATAGCTAGTTAGTTGTTTGTTCTCGATTGTTTCAGTAAATGCCACTGCAATAAATACTGTTCCTTCACCTAGTGATTGCTTTTATTTATAAAGTTTGAGTGCTCATATGGGAAAAGGCTTGACGCTATGTTATGTTTGAGTGAGTAAAAAGAGGCAATGCTAGTTATTCAAACAGATAGAAACAACTGAATGGGTTTGTGATTATGAGTTAGGACACATTTTTTAATTAGAATAGGTAAAAAAAATATAGTTTTTTCCTTGCTAAAACATTGGCCAAATTGTGCCTCTGCCACTCCGTATGGGAGAAGGCACGACGCTTTGTTATGATTGTTTGATACTTTTTGTATCAAAATGTTTATGGATCTGACTGTACCAAGAAACTTTTGGAGTCTGTGGGAATACTTTTAAAAATAATTATTCTTGGAGTCGGTGGGAATCAATGTATGAATGTTTTTGGGAGTCCTAGGAATAACCCGGTAGCACGGGTGGCAGGAACAGGCCGTAGGAAGAAAGGTAGACAGGCAGCACAGGAACAGTTTTCAGTCAAAGACTTGTGGCTGCATACAGAGCCTCAATAAATATTAGGCAGATGCGTTAAATAATGCAATAGCTAACAGTTTTATAGTATTTTCAATTATTAGGATAATTATAATAACTAGAGAACAGAAAACAAACAACGAACAATGCAAGGCGGGCCGTAAAAAATAAAAGAATCTCAATTCTCCATTCGAAAAATTATTAGGCGACCAGCGCACGGCAAGGTGTATGCGACCTCTATTGGGGGTGTGTCGCCAAAGTTACAACGTCGCAAAAACAATATAAAATTCTTCTTTTATGCACTCTCAGGTTAAAGTTACCTACTTTGTTTATTGGGAATACCCCGTCATTTGTTTC